>JACEGR010001870.1:0-148206 GCA_014170235.1 Listronotus bonariensis
AACGCCAAACATTTTTTTTTTTTTTGAATTAACAAAATTATAATTTTTTTCCGTGAAAAAGCGGTAGCGTAGCATATTTTTCTTTAAATATTTTTTTTCATATCACGCTCGAACGCCACTGAAAAAAAATAAATAATATTGTGCATTAAAAAAAGCCTTCAAATAATTATTTTTTACGCGAAAAACAGTTTTTAGAATATTTGTCTGATATTTTCTCATTATTGGACTTACCATAAAAATCAATGCGACCATCTCCATCCACATCAACTTCTTTGATCATATCCTCAACTAAAAGTGGGAAAAAAACTTAATTAGGAGTAAATTTCCAAAAATTCCCAGCGGGGAGACACGTTTAGGTAGTAGTTATTTAAAAATAATGACCGTGGTGGCACTACTGCATTGTCTAAAAGGTGCTGTGAAATGCATAACTGCATGTTTCAGTTCTTGGATAACGTTGACGGAACAGGGGGAACGATGGGTTAAACATCTAATAACCCAACATCCACGGTACTCTGGTATTTAGGCATATGCCTTCGTGGGATGTCAAAAAGATAAAAAAAAATTAGAATATTGTCCAGGTCGGAATGTTTTAGGTATGTACTAGGTACTGTTGGTACTGGGTTGTAAAGATGGATATACGTTTTTCTAAAGTATTTCTGGCCAAGAATGCCTGCTATCTCGTATACAGAATCAGCTAAATGAAGGCATTGTTTGGAAAAGGGACGGTCTAACGCGAATACCGACATGTAAACATTTCTTATGGAATGACTAATGAACTTCCTTTGTTGGTGCTTTACTGGCTGATACACCTTTAAATATTGCTTATTCAGTATACAACTAAAAATAGATAAAGCTTAGTTTGTTAAAAAATCACCTTTAATTGTCGCATGATACTCCATTCAAGTTTTTTAAGCAGGTCAAAAGTCAAATTGATCTAAATCATTGAAAGATAACGACATCAGACACGTGGATTGTTCACCACAAAAATACGAATAACAACTTAAAAAAATAAATAAAATTTAAATTTATTTATTGTGACGTAAATTTTGATTAGGGTGCTACTTTACGCCACTCTGGACTATTACCATATGGAACTATTTCTTCTGAACATGGAGCCGGTGAAGTATGGAAATTATATTAGCATTTCACGATTATACTAAAGAAACTTATTTTTAGTATTCACAAATAAGCCAACTTAATTAAGTATGGGCTAACCCCGGGCTCGAGTAGCCCGTAACGGCTTAACCAGAACTTTAAGTATTCTACTTAACGTCACTTAAAACTTCTAATAATTCTCTTTCTTTTTAATTCCTCTTTCTGAAGTCAAATTGTGTATGTATACAAACTTGAACTCGTTTGTTTTGACGAATAGATACTCTTGACCCTGTGCTTTTATTTTGTAGTAAAAATTGTTGCTGTTCATTAACCTCAAAGAAGTTTGAATCTTGAAGTCATTTCATACTGTCTTATTTTTTTATGTAAGGTGAGTTTTTTTTTAAACCGATATAATTAAAAACAAGTTCTTGGCTATTTAGACTTAAACTGCAGACGACAAAACCGACTTTGTACATTTTTCTTCATTGCAGTACGAAATTATTGATGATAACTACTAAAACACATAATACAAGTTGTTGACTTTTTGTTTTCTGTTTATTGCATTTATCTAATAAGCCATAAAAATATGTAAAAAATACGATACTAACTGCAACAATAGTAAGCAAAATATGACAAATAAATGTCATAATGCCCCAAAAGAGTTCAAAAAGAATCCGATGGCGGCGCCCAATCTAAATTTGTAGTTCAGTAAAAGTTCAGAACAAAATATAATAATGAAAATAACTGTTTACCCATAGTCATATGCCTTTTTTTTATAAACAAATACTTACTCTCTTCTTCTGATAAATCCTCGCCCAAACATTGCAGGACCGCCCTTAAGTCGGAAGCAGTAATGTACCCCCTGTTGTGTTTGTCAAACACCCTGAATGCGTCTCGGAGCTCTTTTTCCTCCTCCTCTCTGGATAGCACCTGGTCTGGATCGGAGCCCGCTCCCGCAGACCAAGCTATGTCGATGAATTCTTCGAAACTGACGTTACCATCACCTAAAATGTCAAATATTGTTAAACTGAAAACTTTTTAAAAATATTTCTACTACGGTTATTTTTGTTTTATCGTTATCATGAATTTTAAACACTCCATTTTAGTACACTACATAAGGGTTAAAAAAGCAACTTTTTTAAAGAGTTCAACCCTTTCAATTAGTGATTTATTTCAATACCTACTTGAATTTATTTTAATATAAACTTGTGCAATAAAAGTAACAGTAAGCGCAAGATTAACCAAACCATAAATCAAGTTACCATAACTTCCGTTAAGACTTCTTTAACTTCATGTGTCGCTTTTCGCATTTTAAAACTTATCAGATTGAAGATTTTTTTTTTACTTATGAGATCGCTGCCCCAAACCATCCATTCGGTAAAACAAAGGTAAATTGCAAGATCGTTTGACTAGCTAAGGTTGCCTCATTACGTCACACATGTACCGCACTGCTGGTTCCTTGGCGCCAACATAGCAAACAAGGATGTCCAGACGGATAATACTATGAGGGCGAAAGAGCGCGATATACAATATTTAAAAATCAGCTAGAATAATCATTGTTAAATAATTTACTAATAGGAAATAAAGAAGTTACGGTAACAACTGGAATTAACAGTATTTAAAAGTATTTCTTTAATATTGACAAAAACACAAACTACACTGTTAAAAACTTCATTAAATAATGAGCAAAATACATATGTGACGTATGGTCCGCCATGTTGCAAGGCTTACGAGGCAACCTCACCTAGTCAAACGATCTTGGGTAAATTGTCTAGAAGAGAAGAAGAAGAGGTAGCAACTCCGATTTTGGTAAAATTTGGTATACGGGTTTTTGGGGCGCTGATCACGAATCTGAAAGATTTTTTTCGGAAACTTTGATCTCGAGATTATCATCATCAAAGTTAAAATTCAAACTATCCTTAGTTTCACTATATATCCGCCTTCTTTTTGCAGAAAATTCTTGATATAACACTAAATTGACACACAATATTTTATGAACATCTTTATTCATTCCAAATCTTTTCTCCTAAAACGCTGCAACCATGCATACACCTATGTTTATGAATGATTGCAGACATGGCGACTTGTAATAAAGTAGACTTTTTGTATTAATAAAGAAAGGCATAAAATCAATAAAAACATGTTTTAAAAAGGTTATTTAATGTTAAATGAAATGTTGTGTGCGAATTTAGTGTTAAATTGGGAATTTTGTGCAAAAAGAAGTGTATGTAATATGTAGTAAAAATAAGGATAGTTTGAATTTCAACTTCGATGACGAATATCTCGGGATTGAGACGTTTCCGAAAAAAAAAATCTTTTAGGTTCGTGATCAGCGCTCCAAAAAACTCCTGAAAACCAAATGGGAGTTGCTCCCACTTTCTAGACAATTAGTAAAACAAAATGAGACTTTATACACTTGTTACATAATATTATATTATGGGCAAGCACAGAATTTTATTGATTTCCCACCAGTATGACTTTAGGTTATACGAGAGAGAAATGAGTATAGGTGTGGTAATGATCGTGGGTAATAGGGGCCATATTACCCATTTAAGATAACTTTTTAACGGCCCTTCTTAGTTTTATTTTTACCAGTGTAAACTTCCAGTTTCTGTATTGTTTTTTTTTTTATTTTACACTATTTTTTAATGGATTTGCGAAACTGGCATTTAAAGGACAAATAAGTGAATGTATTACCATCGCACATCCACTTCTTGTAGCATCTGTTGCAATTCTTCTGTTCTGGCAGAATTGGCCTAGAGATCTCATCACTCTGCCTAATTCTTCTTTTTGTTATGCTTCCGTCACCATCTTTATCGAAAAGACGAAAAGCTTCTCGAAATTCTAAAAAATACCCAATAATTAAAAAGCTATAAATATTTGAGAGACACACAATACTTCTTTAAATAACTTTTTTTCTTTTGAACAAAAAAAAAACATTTTATACAGGGTGTTTTTTAGTGAAGTTGGTACTTTCTTCTTAACACTGTATAGAATACAAGAAAATAAGAAAAATTTTCAAATAAAATTATTTCCGAAAATGCTTGGTTTCTGAGATACAGGATGTTAAAGTAAAACCGTTTGTCGTACGAAAAAACAAGGAACCAAATTAACTTCAAAAAAATATTTTAAAAGGAAATATTAGTTGCTTTCCTTTTACATCAAATCTTAGCTAATTTTAGATGATGGTTCCTTTAAAAATAGGAACTCAAGTCAGCCAAGAATGATACCGCTCCCCTTGCCGCGGCTAAGTATGCTGGATATCTTACTTAAAAGATTTTTTCTCCGTTATTGAATTATGAATTTTTTTGCCTTTCATTTGACTTTTTAGAAGCACAGCTCAGTCTTGACGAAATATTAGCGACTTTGTCGTTCGGGCTTTTTCTCGATCTGATTGTTTTCTTGGTCGTGTGGATTCTCTAATTGGTTCTTCGATCTTTTAAAAGTTTGACTCCATCGCCTGATTCCGGTTGGTCACTTTGTTTAGTCTAAAAAATTATATAAAAGAAAATTATATTAAAAAATTACGAAGGTTTTTTAATATTGGGTACACACGAATTTTTTAATTGCGGTAAAAATACCAGCTTATTTTTGAGCTAACTTCCAGGAAAAAAAAATGTATAAACATAGGATCCGAAATGTGTTGTGTAAAAAGAAAGATGATTTTTAATAGTATCTTAAATATTTTCTATCGGATTTGTCGGAAATTTGACAATGTTAATAACAGCAGCAAGAGCAGGTCCGGATTTAGAGTGTAGGGAGGCCCTGGGGCAATGAGCCCTGTGGGGGCCCTTTGAAAATCAGTTACTGTATAAACTATATACGTAGTGAAAATTTGGTTCCACAAAGTGTTTTAAGGATAAAAAAGCAGCTTTTATTTTTTAATTAGGTGGAATAAAACACTTTTCTTCTTAATATTTTAACCTAGCTTGCTGAGTTTTCAATAAAATAAAATAAAATTCCGGTAAAATGCTTATTGCTGGATCAAACAAAAAACATAAGGGGATTTTTTTCTTTAAAAAAATAGGGTGTTATAATTTCTTTTTATTAGCAATAATGTAACAATAATTGAATAACGTTTTTATCTAGTCTAACAAATTTTATTCGAATAAAAGTTTTCAAAATTTTAAAGTTTTTCGAAAAATTCTAACACTCTGTATCTGGGAAACGTAAATTTGCGGGAACCATGTTTATATGAACTTTTTGTTCATATAACTAGGTCATAAATAAGTCTTACAATTCTTTACCGCAATGAAAAACACCCTAGTATAAAGGGTATAGGGATGCATACGCGCGAAACCACGAGTTTCTCTGTTGGGAACCGTGAGTGGAGGAACTATGCGACTGGACAATTCTTCAGAGCAGAAGCCATGAAAGTACCTATAAAAAAAGCGATAAATCCCCCGACAGCCCGACGATGGGCAAGAGAGGAAGCCTTTCTGTAAGTGAAGGATCATTAATGAGACGAATAGCTCTTCTTTGAATGGAATCAAGAATGCTTAGGTTTGTGGGGACGCCATGCCCCAGATATGAGAACAATATTCCAAGGGAGGTCGGATTTGGGACACATATAAAGTGTATAAATTAGAAGCGGAAAAAAAACTTTTTGGCTCGAAAGAGAAATCCAAGCTGCCGTGGCTATAGATACAATGTGTTTATGCCAGTTAAGGTTACTTGTGATCCCACAAGATTGAAGGTGTCTTTGCTCTGTAAAACTTGGCCGCTCATAAGTAGAGGATGAGTATTTGATGACTCTTTTCGCGACAAGGAACATGATTGTGTTTTGGATGCATTAAAATGGACGAGATTTTTGGCGCCCCAATCCAATATTAAACCAAGATCCTGCGAAAGAGATATGTGCATCGCTCTGCGTTTGTTTTCCAAGTCAGGTTTAGTGATGGGTTTAGGAACCTGAAAACTGGAGTGAAGGGTACTATCGTCGGCGAAAACTATGAATGGAATTAGTTGTGGACGAGAGAAGGTCGTTGATGTGAAGAAGAAACAATGGTGGTGCCAGTATACTGAGCTCTGAGGGACTCCAGCATTTACTTGGTGAAAGCTTGAAGAATGGCCGTCCACAATAACTGATATACGTCGATCAGATAGATAACTAGAGAGCCAAGTACAGAGTTTAGTTAAAAGACCATAGGATGGAAGTTTATTAAGAAGTGCGGCATGCCAGACCTGGTCAAAAGCTTTGGATATATCAAGAGCAACAATCTGGGACTCACCTAGAAACGGCGATTTCCGGACTTGTTTTGTTCTGTATTTATGTTCGATGTTTATAAACCGAAATTTTAAGATAGAAAAGATGAATGCCATTTTTCCAAAATTCACAATACTTCAAAAGTCATTGTAACCGTATTTTTGAATTTTAATTTTTTAGTAATTTTAATAATATAAAATGTCATAAAAAAGGAATATTAAACTTACAAAATATCTTTGTTTTAATGAGCAAAACATCAAAATTTTTCGAAATTTCACCATAGTTCGAATATCTTCCTAACCTGTTCACCACTTAACTTTTATTATTAAGATTTAAAAATCCAGAAAAAGAAAAATTACCGATCCACCGATCTCTAAACAATTAACCAAACTAAAGTTTTTAAAACTACAGGTTTGTTGTGTTATTTCCATAATAAACCGTATTTAATTGTTACGAAATAGGTTTTTACAATAAAATGTTACCTATCAGCAGTCATAAAATTAAAAATGTTAAATTTATGTTAAATAGCGGATAAAAAAGTCGTATTTAATAGTACATTACATTACAAGTGTGGAAAATGACTAATTTCACACGGCTAACGCCTCGTGCTACAAACCCACGAATGTGAGAAAGTCATTTCCACACGAGTACTGTACAGGGTGGCTCGAATTCGACGCTCATCATTGATAATTAATAATTGATAATCCAAGAATAAACCAGCAGGTACGAATTCAAGGGAGAACTTCATTCAATGTATGGATTGGTATGTGGAGGAACAAAATTATTGGACCTTTCGTTTACGAAGAGACCTTAACTTCCGAACGATATCTAAATTTGATTAGAATGATGTCTTAGACGCCCTAGATAATCAATCTTTGGCAGTATTTCAAGAAATATGGTGGCAGCAAGATGGAGCTCCTGCACACAATGGAAGGGAAGTAGCTCAAGTCCTTAAACATATATTTCCTAATAAATGGATAGGAAATAACGGTTTTGTGAGATGGCCCGCTAGGAGCCCAGATCTTAGTCCCCTTGATTATTTTCTTTGGGGATATCTTAAAAACCGTTTATTTAAAAATGCACCTCACGACCTTCAAATACTACGACAAAATTTGATAAGGGAAGTCGCTGCCATTCCTGCGAGAACAATTCATTGAGCTCTATTAAAATACAAAGCAAAGCAAGAAAATGCATCGAGGCAGAAGGTTATCTCTTTGAACATTTATAATAGTGATTAAATTTTGTTTATTTTTAATATGGGCATCAAGATAGTATTATAAATTGTTTATGTAAGCTGATTTGTTGTCTACTTTTTGTATCTTATGTCTAATATTCATGAAATTTTCGGTTAATAAATTAATTTCCGCTGTTAAATATCAATGAGTTGCAATAAAAACATTACGAATATGTAATAAGTTTTTTCTTTTTTTTACCTTCTTCCCTAAAAATGTAGTTCAGGGCCTTATTATCGTTAAATAGATATGCAATATTCTGGTGATGGAGTTTTCTGTACGAAACGTCGGCAAATATCAAAGTGGCGCTATATAGTGTTTTAAGAATGATAAAAGGATTTAATTAAATTGAAAAATTAAATTGATGATGGTCGCCAGAAGCCAGATTCAATATTTAAACACGCTGAATTATAGAGCAGAAAAAGTGGCCATGAAAACGTGTTTTTTATTTTGAGTTATTTTAACAAATATAGCCAGGAAACAATAGAAACCAAAACTGAAATTTCCGGTTTTTTCGAATATCTTCGAAGGTACTCGGAATTTTTTAAAACGCAAAACAGCATTTTATTGAGCATCAAATTGCGCAACTTTGCCTCCATTTAACCGATCCTGCATCTCTTACGGTTTCCGAAATCCCAATGATGAGCGTCGAATTCGAGCCACCCTGTACACTGTT
This sequence comes from Listronotus bonariensis, assembly GCA_014170235.1. NCBI lineage: Eukaryota > Metazoa > Arthropoda > Insecta > Coleoptera > Curculionidae > Listronotus > Listronotus bonariensis. Next base: position 8,210 of record JACEGR010001870.1, read on the forward strand.
TTCCCTACGACCACAAATTATTCACCAAAAAAAAAAATTAAAGTTTGTCTTTAAAGAAAAAATAAAAAACAATTGAGAACTTTGCAACACTAGGGTGATTTTTACTTTGTAACACTAGTGTGATATGTACTTTTCCTCACTGCTATATTATACTGTTTTGAGAATATTTTTACATCGAAAATCACCTACCTAGAAGCATTATATAACTTTTATCATTTTGGAATTTAAAAAGGCCTTCACTTATAAAAATTGTATGGTTTGGTTAAATAATAACGGTAATAGTTTAATACGGTTTTCTGCTATTTTAAGGGGTTTTTAAAAATTATTGATACTTACATATTTTAGATACTCTTCTAAATAAAACGTAAGTGGCGCATATCCAAAATATTCCGTTTTTTAAAAATATCAGTAAACACACTTACGGGACCGGGGAGTAAAAAGGGGTGCTGGGTGGGATAAAATTGGTAAAATGAGTTAATGAAACTGAATATCGCATGTAAAATTAAGTAAAAATTATATTTTTTCTCATATTTTTGAGACGTTCAACTATCGTCAGTAAACCGACTTTGCAGACAACAGTTTTTTTTTTTTTTCTATTTAGACTATAAGTTTGGCAGAAACCCTTACTTCCTGAGCATAAGGAGAGAAGACCTCAGTGTTACATTATAATAACTTATTATTTTAAAACTAATCTTTTTGGTCATTTTTTTAAATAAAAAATTAAATTGCCCAATCCCAAGGTTAGTTTATATTTATAAGGTTGCGACACATCCTCGAGGTCGGGGACGCAAGGAAGGGCACTCCACGGAGAAAAGTTGGCAAGACTGGGTAAAATCAAAGCTGATGATCAATCCAGTGGCGTCTAGCATTTGCGCATTTCATTTTGCATGGTTTTGGAAGTTATATTTGTTGAAAGAAGTAATTCCAAATGTTCTTTATTTAAAGTAAAAGAATTTACAACTTAATAATAATTAAAAACTGTTGTGTAAACGGTTGTTCTACTAATACATTAAACTTTTTATCTTCGGCACTGAACAACATGACCAAAAATGGGAGATGTGACGTCATAACACGTCAAAGCAATATGGCCGAATGTCCCGACCCACTTTGGCCCAATCCTGCATTTTAAAAAGTTGTATTTAATTGATAGCGTTAAATTTGTTAGTAAACCAAAAGTAGTTTTGAGATGGTTCGATTGATAATTAACCTTTTATGAAGTTTTAATTAGATTTTAATTATTTTATTCAAGAGCTGAGTCTGACAAAAAAAAAACATAAAATACACCTTTGTAGATGTAATTAAGATGCTTTGAAAGATATGAGAAAACAATTAAAAGACCAAAATTGTATTTTTACTTGCACCAAGCAGTAACAAAATCACAAAAGTCGGTCATTTTTTGTAAAAAATATTAGTTAAGGTGTCGCTCAGGATGCCACTGGACTTACATTGCCAAATTTGTTTAAAGTATATTTAAAATATGTATGAAACACCTTTAATTAAGTTTAAAAAAACTAATGTTTATGTTTTTTTTTAATTAATAGTATAGGAGGTTTCGAAAAATAATTTTAGGTCAGCTGATTTTTTGATATAGTTGTTCTCAGTGACGTGTAGTGTCAAGGATAAAAGGTCATTATTAGGTCATCGTTTCTCTTTCGATAGTCCCTGGCTGTCTGGCTGGCGGTAGTGGTTGCGCGTTTATTAGTTCGCAGCCAACCTGTACAGGAAATAACCAGGATAAAAGGTCATTGGTTGTTCTCGTTTCTCTTTTCATGTAGTCCCTGGGCTGTCTGGCTGGCGGTAGTGGTTGCGTTTATTAGTTCGCAGCCAACCTGTACAGGAAATAATCCAAGGTTTTTGAAAACATTTTAAGAAACATAATTTTCAATTCTCTTGCATTTAGATAGGTTTACTCAATTTTTTTTTTTAATTTTTTGACACTTTCATCATTGCTTATTATACAGTCAAATGTCTCCCCTGAAACCGTCTCGGTATAAGGAAACTTTGAACGATTATATATGACAAAGGTCTAAATTCTTTGACATATCAGTAACAGGTCTAAATGTCAAGGACATAGTTGGCGCCAACGCAACCGCTACCGCCAGCCAGACAGCCGATGATCTACTCGAAAGAGGAGGGAAAACAAAATATATATAAATCAACCAACCTAAATTTCTTGTTTTTCCGACGTTGGTACCTCCCGGACTATAACGACTGTAAAATAAAAAGTTGTTTTACCTACTGCTAATACGTGCGGGTATTTGATACACCAAATTACCAATAATTATCCTAATTAAACAAATAATTATAGGCGCCTTTGTTTTGTCACGTATTTTGATATTATGTATTATATCATGTTTTTTTGTTCTTGATATATTTAAAAAAGTTAAATTGGATATTTTTTTATTGGCTCTGGTTCTTTTAGGTCCAAATAACTAGCTCTTCCCCTTCCGGATTATGCTTTCCAGGGCTTCGTTGATGAAAAATCTGGATAGTCGAGCTCGTAGCTCCTAGAAATTACAAAACTTTTTCTATTTTCTTTTTTTTCTATTTAAAATAATCAATATCGATGCGAGGCATAAATTGACAGCAGACAAACCAAGGACTGCTACTGGTATCGTGCATAACCTTCACTTTTACCACTTTTTGACGCAAGGCGCGCGTAACTCCTGGACCATATGAAGACGCCATGTGTTCAACACCAAAACGTAAAAACATCAGGCTTTAGGAATCTTCAATCACAGCGCTTAGTCCCAAAAGAAAGAAGCCATCAATTTAGCGTGAATATATTCTCGATCCCCAAGGGTACAGCTACTCCCGTACGATTCCTTCAGCCGCCTACCCGGAAAAATTCTGTAACTTTCTACGAAAGCGTACCGCACAACTTGAAGACCGCGGAAAAAGTGTTAAAAAAGTTGTAAGTAAATCTATACGTATATCGAAGAAACTAAAAAAACTTTGTCGATTGTGACGTGCTGCTGTTATGGCGGCAAATTTGAATAATTAAAAATAAAAGCCAAAAGATGTGTGTGTATCTGTCTATGTTGTATATGTATGTATAATATATTGTTTGGTTTGTCCACAAATATATCTAAATATTTTTCATGACAATAAAGCTTATTATTATTATACTTCAGTGTTAGGTTTATTTAATAGGTTTTTAAGAAAGAAAAACATGCATATTTTTAAGAAAATATATTATTTTTTTATTTCTTTTACTTACCATTAAATCCTTTATTTGATTAACTATTGGTGATGTGGAAAAAAGTTATTAACAGCTGAAAACAGCTTCCCTTCGAACTTGGCCACTTTGCTGTTGTTTTTTAACTTTTTGGCAAAAAACTGAAAAAAAGTTAAATGAAAAAACGTTTAAGATTAGCAAAAAATGAAAGTGTTTAACCAAAATTATTTGGCTATTATCATCAACAATATTAAAAGTAATATGAGGTATTTAAGCAGTGGAGAGAAGAAAATCATGTCATAAAATACTAAAAGTTTATGTTTAAAATACTCATTTTGGAAGTGAGGTTAACCAACGAAAAAAATTAGACTTTTTCCATTTTTTCTTAATTTTTTGGCAACCACACAAATATAAAAATAAAGAGAAAAATAGTATACCACCTGGTAAAGGAAAAAAACCTCCCGGAAAGAAAACATGTCGTTTGCCTCATACGGGGGCGGAAAAGTCTGTTTTCAATAAAGGTAGTAGAAAAAAGACTTTTGTAAACATACCTGTGGAAATTAATCCACCAAATTCCTGCCCAAAATAGCTCCTTCTAATGCTCTGCTGACTACAATGCTATGCAGTTGTTAGGAAATCACATCCCCTTTTTTATAACTCAAAAATTAGGGCGAATTTCACAATTTTTTTAATGAAATTTTCGCGCTCTTTTTATTTTTTGGGACAACCTGTTTGATTTTTAGCAAGCCTGGGTGGAAAGTAGGCTCTAATTATTTTACTAATAGGGAAAATATCGACGTGAAACCGATACGCGATGCAGATGCGGGATGCTGCAAACGGGGGTGGTTTGTCGTGAAGCTGGAGGTTGCGCAATGCGTTGAAAGGATTTTACTGTCGAAAATTTTAGTTTTATGATATACAGTATGTTCAGTAATGCATGCAACATTAGACTGGGCCAAAAAAAACAACAATTTTTTAAAGAAAATATTATTTGGCTTTTCTCCAGAATAAAATTAAAAGTTTATTTAACATTTTATGAAAATTAAAACTTTTATACATTATGAAGAACTATTCTGCTCTTACACAATATAATAAAAGTTATTATTACTTTAAAAGAAATAAAATAATGAAATATTTAATATTATATTGTGTAAGAGCAGAATAGTTCTTCATAATGTATAAAAGTTTTAATTTTCTTAAAATGTTAAATAAACTTTTTAATTTTATTCTGAGAAAAAGCCAAATAATATTTTGTTTAAATTTAATCTCCCAGAAAACAAATAAAGCATAAAATATTTTTTTTTCTTACGGTACTCTAAAAATATTGTTCATAACGACAAAAAAATCCTTAAATTCTCAGCCTTTAATATTAAATTTTTTTTTATCTTTAGACAAACCACGAAAGCTAAAAGCCTAAATACTAACGTACCGTGGGTGTCTTAAGCGATGTAAGAGGGAATTTGTTAACACGGGACTTAAATACTTGAAGATTTGGGGGAAGGAAAGGCTTCCGCGAGCAGCAGGTTCCACATTCTAGAAACTCTAGGGATAAATAAACGAACAACGTATGAAGTTCGGGACCTGTCCAATTGGACTGCATAGGGATGCATACACGCGGCACCATGAGTTTCTCTCTTGGGAATCGTGAGTGGAGATACTATACTGAACAATTCTTCAGAGTAGTAGCCATGGAAGTACCTGTAAAAGCGATAAATCCCCCACAGCCCGACGATGGGCAAGAGAGGGAAGCCTTTCTGTAAGTGAAGAATCATTAATGAGACGAATAGCTCTTCTTTGAATAGAATCAAGAATGCTTAGGGTTGTGGGGGACGCCATGCCCCAGATATGAGAACAATATTCCTAGGAAGGTCGGATTTGGGACACATACAAAGTGTATAAATTAGAAGGGAAAAAATACTTTTGGCTCGAAAAAGAAATCCAAGCTTTTTTGAAGCTGCCGTGGCTATAGATACAATGTGTTTTTGCCAGTTAAGGTTACTTTCAAATGTGACGCCCACAAGATTAAAGGTGTCTGTGCTCTGTAAAACTTAGCCGCTCATAAGAGGATGAATATTTAATGACTCTTTTCGCGACAAGGAACATGATTGTGTTTGGATGCATTAAAATGGACGAGATTTTTGGCGCCCCAATCCAATATTAAATTAAGATTCTGCGAAAGAGATATCTGCATCGCTCTGCGTTTGTTTTCCAAATCAAGTTTAGTGATGGGTTTAGGAACCTGAAAACTGGAGTAAAGGGTACTATCGTCGGCGAAACTATGAATGAAACTAGTTGTGGACGAGAGAAAGTTGTTGATGTGAAGAAGAATGAAAAAACATTAAGAGGTTCTTTATTAAAATTATCGATTTTTCAACAATAATTTTATATACAAAATCTCAAAATCGGCCAATCTTAAACCTTTGACCAATTTATATTCTTAAAGGAAATTAAATTCTCTACAAAAAGCTTTTTGTAGAACGAGCCGTTTTCTTGTAATCGCGCCTTAACATTAATTATTATTATTTTTTAAATTTTGTCACTTAGATTCTGGATTTTTTAATCTACCATCAATAATTTTATATTCATAAAACAAATAATTATTCTTAAGGGAAATTTTATGCTCTTCAAAAATAGTCTCAACATTTTTCGATAAATTTATGCCTTTGAAAGTTATTATTATTATTTATTATATTATTAACTTTAAAAGCGATAAAATTATCGAAAAATATAATGGAAGTTGTTCTGTAAAGCATAAAATTTCCCTTAAGAATAATTATTTGTTTTATAAAGGTATTAATATTAATGGTAGATTAAAAAATCCAGAATCTAAGTGACAAAATTTAAAAAATTCATTAATGTTTAAGGCGTGGTTACAAGAAAACGGCTCGTTTTACCGAAATTTACTAAAAAGGCTTTTTTGTAGAGAATTTAATTTCCTTTTAGAATATGAATTGGTCTTCTTCCTACTCAATCCGGTATTCATAGGGTATTTAAACCTTTTTCTGGCAACGCCGCCGAGCTTCGGTTTGCTCCGTTCCCTTAGTTTCAGGGACTTAAGAGGTTCCCTTAGCTCCTCGTCGCTGCTTTTTAGAAGCTCTTCTTCAGCTTTCTCTTTATCTGAGGGCGGCTGTGCGTCCTCTGTTTCTATCTGGGTGGAGATGTAATTTTCCTTTTCCAGACGGAGAGGGTTGCCATCCCTCTGACTGTTTCGTCTGGTTTGGGTTATGGATGTCCCCTGAACCGGACGGTGTTATGTGGGCGGCTGAAGCGTCCACTTCTTGTGCTTTTAAGGAGCACCCCCTTAGTTACTTTGTTTTGGTCCATATAAGTCCCACGAGTAGTGAACCTAGTAGAAATAACCACCTGGCCTTAGATCGTCACATTTTTTGCCTGAGGAATTTGTGGTAACTTTTTACCGCAGCTTCTAGAGCCCCCCTGTATATTTGACCTCCAAAGAAAATCTTGATGACTTTTGACCCTGAACTTGTGCAGTGCTGTTATTTACAAAAAGTGGTCAGCTATCTATTTTTGCAATAAAAAATGTCAATTTATCCGTGAAATATCGATAAATGCCATTTTCAAGGTCAAAATAAAGCTTTCTTTGATGGTCCTTACCTTAGTTTTTAGTATATTTATCCGCTTTCATACTTTTTCAGACAGCCTGTATAAATATAAACAATGTGTATAGGTTTTCCAGCGCATTCGCCATAATTGGTCGTGTCTAACAGACGTCGATTAACAAGTTCCCAAAAATATAACATACCTAGTTATAATTTAAATTAAATGATTAATTTTTAATTTAAAGCAGTGCTCTATGGGAGCTACCACTTTTTATTATTAATTTTACCGTAGTTATTCTAGAGAATTAGCAGCGCAGCTCTCAACAAAGAAACACGTAGTAAAGATGGGCCCATATTTAATTCATTCTGAAAGCGATGCCGCCAAGTAAACAAAAAATGATAAAGTAAACAAACCTTTTCGAATGCACATAGCCTCGGACAGAGCCTGATTACATATTTTTAGATAAATAATAAAAATACATTGCTAAAACACGTATCACCTATTTACAAAACATTCTCTTATTTCGCCTCTGCCTACTATAAAACCGGTGGCACGTGGCGTGGTACTAGAAACTCGTCGGGTTAAATATTTTTTGCTTCAATAAATCAAATAAATCATTGTCACAAAAGGGTTTCTTGACTTTATGATTTTTTGTGTACTTGGCGGCATCGCTTTCAGAATGAATTAAATATGGGCCCATCTATACGAATCTTATTCATCCCTATACGGTCGAATTAGAAAAGGCCCGAACTTCCAACTTTGTTCGTTGTTTTATCGCTAAAGTGTCCACTTAGACTTTAGAAACTTCTACCCAAGGACCGTACACCCCTCCCGGCGACCAGGGAGGTTCTCCCTTTTCACCCAGTTTTTAAATATTTAAGTCCTGTGTTAACCAACGTCATTTTTTAGAGTTAACCGTATTCAGCGAAGTGGTTTAAACCGCATTTGAAATGACAATATATACAACACTCATAAGCATTATCGTATGATTTCTCCATAAGCTCAATACAAAATGCTGTCATTAAATGGCCATATCTCTTTTAATTATTAAGATATCAAGACAATTTAAAAATAAAATGTTAAGAAAACGTGAAGCTATAACTTTATATTAACCATTGTTTTTACTGTTAGCAATAAATCCCTACAGGTGATAAAAAAATTGAAAAATTGATAATTTTTAATCGCCCTATATAATGTGCTGTTAAAAGGAGAAATCTCATTTGTTAATAATTTATACCCTTACCCATTTCTGATATTTTATAATCACAAATTTGACTACTCCCTTTCAACAGCACATCATACAAGGCGATTCAAAATTATCCATTTTTTCAATTTTTTTTATCACCCCGTAGGATTTATTGCTAACAGTAAAAACAATGGTTAATATAAAGTTATAGGTTCACGTTTTCTTAACATTCTATTTTTTTAATTGTCTTGATATCTTATATAATAATTAAAAGAGATATGGCCATTTTAATGAAAGTATTTTTGTATTGAAGCTTATGGAAGAAATCGAGCATATGCGATAATTCTTTGAGTAGTGTATATATGAGAGTTAGATAGAGATTGATATTGAAATGTGTTTAAAATGTTTTAAATCGTATTAACACAAAAATGTATTAATCTCTTTTACTTTTCTTAGGACACCTACGGTACGTTATTAGAGAACTATTGCACAGTAAAATAAGGCCAGAGGGTAATTCATTGTTATATTTAAAAAATAGGACCAGTGCCAATATGTCACCAAAAATATTATTCATAGAGATATCTTAAGGCGGTTTTAGGGTAACTATAGTGGAAAAACCTAATTTAAAGTGTTTTTTATTTTAAAGTGCATCTTATGTAATACAAATTAAGCTTTTATATTTATAACTAAAAATACATGCTTTCAATTCATTTTAAGTATTGCGAATATAACTAAATATAAATGTTTAGTTAAATTTAAAAAGCTACATTGGTCTGTTCGCAAAAATGCATAAAAAGTGGTAGAAAAATCCTAAGAACATAAAATTTTTAAATCCTTACCTAAAAATTTGTAAAAGGCAGAAAAGTTCCTAATAAGTTTTGCAGACACTATTTCTTTTTAGGACAACTGTAGTATTTAAAATGTCACCTATGTATATCCCAGCAAACACTATTTGCCGGCAATGTACATTTTTCATATTGACATTGATGGTAAAGCATTGGCAATTGGTGGCAATATTATGCCAACATCTTATACGCATTAAAAAGTCAACCCTAAATAAACACTTAATTGCCAATAAATTTTACATGCAGACGAATTGCCGGCAAGCAAACAAAAATGGCGGCATACCAATCCTGATTAAATAAAGCACGCGTTTTTGTTGCAGGCAAATAAATTTTGGATTTTTGAAGGCAAACCTTCAACGCATATTCATACTTTTAAACCATATTATTAACATTGGTATTTACCTAACATTAAAGCAATTTTATTGATCTGTTTTATTTATAATGGCAGCTAAACAACATTATTTTATGTTTTTTACATAATTTAAAGGAAATGGCCTTTTCATAACATTTTATTGTTAAAAATCATGCAAATAAAAATTAGGTCAAACAAAATGTTTATTATGTATTTTGGAGCGAATAAAAATAAAATGATGGTAAAATTAGCTACGTTAATTTCGACCGAAGGTGACCGCTTGTGCATTTGTTTTCTACGTGGTTTTCGAGCTTTTTAGTTTCTTTTTAAAGAAAAGAGTTTTTTAATAGACATAATTAAATGTATTCATTACCTAATAAGTGTGTGTTGTGTGATTAATTGGTGATGGGTAGTCGAGAAGGCAAGATATTCAAGTAGACTGTTAGGAGCTGTAAACATTTTGTTTAAAACTTTATTAAAAGTTTTAAAGACGTGTTAATAAAAATATTATATATATTTAATAGTTTTTTTGACATACCGATAGATGGCGTAATGGACAATAAACTACTACGTTTCTGCAATATATTCGCTTTTTATCGTCTAAACCGTACCCATTAGACAAAAATAATACGAGAGCGGTCTGCGGTAGGTGATCTCACTTAGCTTTGAAAGAAATATCTTCGGCTAGTGTAAAAATCTGCATCTTTAAGTTGGACAGTGTTCCGAGAGATGGTACTTTGCATTACAAAGAAATTGCATGCAGTAAGGAGTTTTTTCCTATTTTAATTTTCAAATAAAATATCATTTTAGCTTTTAAAAAGAGTAATGCGACAATTTTCGTCAATAAGACGTCAGCTTGCTGCTTGGGAGTATTTGCATTTGCCCACCTTCGTGTCTTTTTGTTATCTTTTGCCAATAACTTATTAATGATGGATGCCATCATCTTAAACGCATTTTTTGCCAATAACTTATTAATGACGGATGCCATCACTTTATCTGCAACACGTGGCCTAATAACGACCAATTGCCCACTTTCGCGTCTTTTGATACCTTTTTGCCAATGCCTTGCCAGTAAATTAAATGTATAACGCCGGCAAAAATGTTATATGGGATGTTATTAAAAACATTCTAAAAAAAAATTATACCAATATTTTGTTTAAAACACCTAAAAAAATTAATTATATATAGCATGTAATCTATTAGGAACTCATTTCAATATTCCTACTGTACAGTGTTGTTTGCAACGTTGCCTTTCTTACTTCACGGCTCATAAGTTTAAGAAGGCTGTGGTGTAGCACAAAACAGGCAAATCTGGCAACGGTGCAGATATTATTATTAAATTCTTCATGCCCGATACCTTTCAGATACCAAATTTGGTAAATATAGCTTTAGCGGTTTTAAAGATATTTAAGAGTTGCAGTACTCTTTACTAACCCAGTATATCCAATTTTAATTGCTTTTAATTAAAGATTTTATGAGTCTATTAATATTATGTACGTTTTTTTTAATAACAACTTAATATTAAAAAGTGATAATTTAAACATTTTTGAATTTAACATTGACCGTTCATAGTTTAGTAAATAGCATAATTATATGTAATTTCTTTAATTATATTTAATTTTAACATTTATCTATGCATACATAGGTATTTTATCAAAAACATTTTTCAAATTATAAAATAAAATGATAGACTGTAAACTAATAGTTGGGCTGTTTTTTAGTTTGAAATATTTCTTGCGTAAAAATTTGCTTGCCACTATGTATCCATCTGCGCAGGGAAACATTTTAGTTTTTAAAAATTGCTACATTTTTTTTGCAAAAAAGAATGCGAAATGATATTTTTTTGCAGCAACCCCAGTGCCGTAATTAGGCGTGGGCAAAGTAAGTCGTCGCTCACGCCCTGCGAGACCTCTTTAAATTGTATGCCACCAGACATAAAATCACCGTTTATTTTAAAATTGAATAAAATCGTAAAACCTATTGACCACACAAGTCACAGTCAACTTGCTGCGATTGTGACGTGATAGCGCCATCCAATATATTTTTAATTTAAAACAATTTTTCTTGAAGAAAAGCAATATTTTTGTTCCAAGAAGTTACATTTATCTTCTTATATTAAACTTTATTAGTTTCGAAAATATGGCCATCAAAATTAGGTATTTAGGTAATTTTAAAAGTACCGCCATTTTGTAGTATGTAAAGTTATTTACTTTATGTTCTGGGGTTATAAAGTACTCGACAAGAGCTTTAAGATGATATATTTGAACAATCCACGAAGGCCTAAATACTAACGTACCGTGGGTGTCTTAAGCGAGGTAAAAGGGAGTTTGTTGACACGGGACTTAAATACTTGAAGATTTGGGAGGAACGAACAAAGTGGGAAGTTCGGGGCCTGTCCAGTTGGACCGTATAGGGATGCATACGCGTGGCACCACGAGTCTCTGTTTAAAACCGTGAGTGGAGGAATTATACTGGACCATTCTTTAGAGCAGAAGCCATTAAAGTACAAATAAAAAAGCGGTAAATCTCCCACAGCCCGACGATGGGCAAGAGAAGGAAGTCTTTCTGTAAGTGAAAGATCATAAATGAGACGAATAGCTCTTTTCTGAATGAAATCAAGAATGCTTAGGGTTGTGGAAAATGCCATGCCTCAGATATGAGAACAATCCAAGCTTTTTTGAAGCTGCCGTGGCTATAGATACAATGTGTTTATGCCAGTTAAGGTTAATTTCAAATGTGACGCCCACAAGATTGAAGGTGTCTTTGCTCTGTATAACTGGGCCTCTCATAAGTAGAGGATGAGTATTTGATGACTCTTTTCGCGACAAGGAACATGATTGTGTGTTAAATGCACTAAAATGGACGAGATTTTTGGCGCCCCAATCCAATGTTGGTGCTAGTACTGAGCCCTGAAGCACTCCAGCATTTACTTGGTCGATCAGATAGATAACACGAGAGCCAAGTATAGGTGGGTCCATATTTAATTTATTCTGAAAGCGATAATAAAGTAAACAAACCTTTTCGAATGCACATAGCCTCGGACAGAGCCTGATTACATATTTTTAGATAAATAATAAAAAATACATTGCTTAAACCCATATCACCTACTTACAAAACATTCTCTTATTTCGCCTCTGCCTACTATAAAACCGGTGGCACGTGGCGTGGTACTCAGAAACTCTGCGGATTAAATATTTTTTGCTGCAATAAATCAATGTGAACAAAAGGGTTTCTTTACTTTATCATTTTTTGTGTACTTGGCGGCATCGCATTCAGAATGAATTAAATGTGGATCCATCTTTACAGAGTTTAGTTGAGAGTCCATAGGATAGTTTGTTAAGTGCGGGATGCCAGACCTGATCAAAAGCTTAAATATATCAAGAGCAACGATCTGGGACTCGCCTAGAAACTCAAGAGACTTATTCCAGCAGTATGCCCCAAACCCCCTTTTCGTTTAATTTTTTGTTTTAAAATGGCGCCCAGTTTGACATTTACAATTTGGTTTATGTTGACTTACCAAAGTCTTCATGAAAAAATACCTAACAATTTAAAATTAGGGGGGCTTCTGACTTTAGACAAGCACACTGTATACTGGCTAAGCAAATAACTAGGTATGGGGATATCGGCCAGTTAAGCAACAACAAAGTATGTATGTTACTCATTCAATCAAGATTATTTACATGCGGGTATTTACGTTAGACTGTTTCTTTTCCTCACATTGTCTATGTGTTAAAAAAATGCAAATTTTCAAAAAGCACAAAAACTAGGTTTGTTTCAGCATGTTGGAAACATGTTAGCAACAATCGTAAAGCGCAGAAACTGTTACAAACATTAGTCAGAAATGTTAGCAACACTTTTCTGCTGGAACGAAAAATAAACAAGGCGTGCATACTGCTTATACGTCAATACAAGAAAGGTTATGTTAAAAATATGTCAGTAATGTTTGAAGAAAGTTTGCAAACTTTTCAAACAGTTTCCAACATGTTTACAACCTCTTAAAACTACTGTTGGAACAAAAAACAATTGTACAATGTTAGAAACATGGCACTGCTGGACCGACAAATTAGACGTGCGCATAATCCGAACGGTTGCAAACATTTCTGACAACCTGCAGGAACAAACCTACTTTCAGATTGTAAAAACGGCTTAAAATAAAGGTATAATATGTTGGTGAAACATTGTCGCAATTTATTTTAATATTTAATTAAAGTAAGGATTCGTGTAAAAAAAAATGGGACAAAAAATTGCAGCAAAAAATTTTTCTCAAGAATCTTTCAGAGTGTGAAAAGGCTTTAGAAAATTAGATGGTCAGTATTTTCTCAGGAAAATTATATGAATTAACTGCGTCAGACGTCGGGTAATTGAATAATAAATATCTTTTGAAGTAAATTAGACTCAATTAGTTAAGAATGGTGGTATTTTTAGTCGTAAATCAAAGGGGCTCTGAAATGCATTGTTGTCTTTTATACATTTAATGATACCAAAATATTTTACTTATTTGGGATTATTGTTAAGTTTGGCATTTTCATTAGAGATGGGGGTAGCGTTGTTTGAAAAAATACTTTTTTTCTTTAGTGATGAAGCCTTTTATAAAGGTAAAAAGTGGGAAAAAAATACAGGGTGTTCGAAAAATGCACGGCCAAATTTCAGGAGGTGATTCCTCATTGAAAAATATGAAAAAAGTTCCTATAAACATGGGTCCGAAAATGCATAGTTTCTAAGATACAGGGTGTCCAACATTTAGGTTCAACATTCACCTTCTTTAATCTTCAGTTGACCTTCACTTTTTAATGTCATTAGATAGTCCTTAAAAAGTTAAGATAGGAAAGTAAAATTAATTTTGCTCTATCTTTAACTGTTTTTGCTCAGTAAATCGTCAAAATTCAAAAATTCCGTCCCAAGAAACATGCAATAAAGTGGTTTTTATTTTTTTCTCGAAAACGAAGCAAGATACAAAAAAATTTCAAGAGATAAAAAAGTTGTATTTTCAGTTGCTTATTCTAAAAAAAAATAAAAAAGTTACAAAAGTCAGTGGCGTACATTTTTTTACAATTATTTTCGATAAGATGTCCCGTGAGACGCCACTGGACTTAATAATTTTAATTTAATTATGCCTAACTTTGGCCCTTATTACTAGAAATAACACTGAAAAATTTCAAGAAAATCGGTTACAGGGTATTCAAGATAATTACAAAAACCTATTTTATTTAAAAAGTTTAACACCCTGTATCTTGGAAAGTATGCATTTTCGGACCCATGTTTATAGGAACTTTTTTTCATATTTTTCAATGTTGCTTACCAGAACTAACCATTCGTAAGTGTGTATTAGTCTTGGGTTTAATTAAGGAATTAAAAAATATATAATTACTATGTTTTATTAGACATTACCTAGATACAAATAATTTTCTGTGCCGAGTTGGGCTGTGGCAGAACAAAGTACCTGCCTTACGTATGTGCCGACTTGAGCTATAAGACTATAATTATTCCATTTACCCGCTTGGTGTGCCGAGTTGAGCATCGCCCAAATTTCGTACGATCTGAGGTCGGGAAGTGGGAGTAAAAATGGGTAAAAAACGGGTTTTCTCGATTTTCCAGAAAGTCCTATCGAAAAAAAGTTAAATGAATATTTTAGATTTATTATATATTATTAACTTATAGGGTTATTGTTGTTGTTTATTTTAAATTAAAAAAGTTACAGCATCTTAAGACATCTAAAGGTAAGTAGGTAAGTTTTGTCAAACTTTGTAAAAAAAATGTAAATGAAAAAAACAAATTAAATAATTTTCACATAAATTTTGCAGGTTTATGAAAAAGTGTATATTTAAAAGTTATGTAGGGTTATTTCTAGTGCCTGACAACTATTGTTATTTTCTTTTTTCGATGGGGCTGGTTGATCAGCTCATGTAATGACGACAGCATGTTTTGCCCATGGGAGCATCTCTCTATCTTCCTCAGTTCAGCTGATTGTTTGTTATTTCTCTTCGCCTTACGATCAGTACTCCTTCGTGTTTTCTGCTAGGTGCCATTCTACCAGTGTTGATTTGCTTTTAAAAACTCTCGCACCCCTGTCAATAACACAAGTTAAAATAAGAGAAATAGCGGGGTGTTAAAAAAATACAGTAAATTATTAACAAACCGGACGCATCGCTGATTGTACATTAAATACGAGGACTTTGGCGCGCTGATCACGAATCTGAATGTTTTTGTCGGACATGTTTCGTTTTCGAGATATCCATCATTAAACCCAAAAAGAAAATTAACACCACTTTCAGTATATTCCCCATTTTTGCCATTTACTTTACCCTTTTTTCCACTCAAAATTGTAAAAAAGCTTTCACTTTCAATTCATTCAAATTTAAACAGTGCCTGTGAGTTTGCCCTTTTTCTCTAGCGCCTGGGGCGGTCGCCCAATCACGCGCCCTACCCCTAACGCCGCTACTGGTTGGACACGTTTCGTTTTCGAGATATCAACATCAAACTTGAAAAGCAAATTTAACCTATATTCACTATATTTCCCCTTCTTTCTGCAAACAATTCTTGATTTAAGGCTAAATTGGCACTCGATATTTGATTTCTACCTCTTAAAACCCATTTGTCTATTTATTTTACCCTTTTTTTAGAATTTTAAACCTAAATAATAGTTAATTTTTATTATTTTTATTTTTTGTTCAGTTTATTTTGACAACGATGGCAGACTTGCCACCGAAACGTCGATTTTTATTCCTCTACTTGCTTGTTTTCTTTTTTTGTACTTTTAATTTATTTTTGGCGTGTTCCCAAATATCTACTATTAATTAAAAAATCAGTTTTGGTTTGTGTCTTTTATATTTCCATTAATATCACGTGGGGTTGGTATGGACGCCCCCAAGTAAAAAAAAAAGACACTTAACGCATGTGTTGCATAGTTATTTGTACTACAAATTGTCTACTTCCGATTACCGTATAAATTTTATTATTTTAATTTCTAAGTTCTTCCAATAAATTATTAATTTTTTGATAATTTCTATTGAATTTATCCGCAACCTGTCAAATTTGAAATGTAGTGACACATGAAGTAGAAGTAATGGCGGAATTTATGGTAAATAGACATTTGGCAAAGTAAATATGCGTTCATTGTTACGTTGCATAAATTCATAAATTTCAAAAACAAAATAAAATACTGGTAGACAATAACTAACTTAAAGCGTAAAAGAATTGGAACGTTTAAAAAACACTTTATGAAATGTACTAAAATACCATATTTTATCTTTATATTACCGATCAAAGAAAATGTATTTGTTTAAATGCCATAAAAAAGTGTTTTTTAAATCAAATTACGACAAAAGTTGTCAGCGTGTCAAAGTATCAAAAACGCCCGCATTTATAAATGAGGGCGTAAAATACCACTTTTACGCCCCTAGGGCAGAAAAGCATCAAAAATCTTCCACATTTATAAATTTATAAAACAATAATAAAATTTAATAATGTCCATATTTTTTTTGAGTAAAACAATAATTTATTTATTTAAACATATGTTAAAAGTATACTGATTACAATTTAAAACATTAAAGCTGAGAGAATTTCTTCCTAACTACAGAGAATAGAAAAGTTGCTATTTTACGCCCTTGGTACAAAAATAACTATATTGTAAGCGTTATTTTTAGTGTTGAAATACTTAATGCATTTTATTAAAAGCAGTAAAATAATTAACGATTTTTTATAAATTTTATGAAAGAGTTTAAACAATATGTAAAAATTCTGTAATAATTATATTGGAAACAGTACAATAAAAATTACCTAATGATTAAAATATATAATTACTTTTTAATATTTAAAAGCATGATTTAATGCTATGTATATGTTACGCGATTACTCTGGCGTTTGCGGGACCGGATTATAAAAATTCTTTTTTTTATTTGAAAGAGGACACTTCCGCGGTGGTCCCCATAAAAATAAAGTCAGAGAATCGCGAGAGAGAGAAAGTGCGCCTAGGACCTATTTTTTTCTCTCTGCCATCCATAGAAAGATCAAGGGCGCATTCAGAATCCGATAACCCTGGGGTAAAATTAACCCTTTTCACCGGACTAAAAAGACAAGCGGATAAGCTTTTGACATAATGTATTTCCTTCCACCCACAAGTGGTTAGCTGCAGCCCCTTGTGTATTGATTTATTGCAGCTCCTGTGCATCGATTTATATGAGTATAGGGGTGGGGGGTCATGGTTGGTTCTGGTTAGTTAATTTTTAGTGACTTTTACTAATTTTTTTGAGGTCAGTTCAATTTTTTAAAAATGGTTGTGGAATTACCAGTTTGTCCTGTAATATACATACAAATAAATAATAAATTATTGTAGAGAAACAACATAAAAAAATAAAATAATCTATAAGTGTTGTATATCATTTTTATGACATTATTGACTCGTTTTAATTACATATAGGTAGTGCGAATTTATAAGTCCTGTATCCATGGTCAAGTTGTATGAACTTTTTGACCAAGCGCTTTATTAGAGGCAATAAGAATTAATGCGGATTATTTTTGTTTATTAGCTATAATAAATACCAATAAAAATGCAGTAAATGGATTTATCAAATCCTCCCAATATTGTATGAAAAAGCAAGAATATTTATTGGGGCAATTTGAAAAGGATTTCATATTATTTTTTCCTATAATTCAAAACTACATACAGGGTGATCATTCTTAAGTCGGTACTACCAAAGTCGATCTATATAAGGTCACGACATTCGGCCATATTGCTTTGACGTATTATGACGTCACATCTCCCATTTTTCGGCCATGTTGTTCAGTGCCGGAGATATACAGTTTATTGTATTAGTAGAACAACCGTTTACACAACAGTTTTTAATTATTATTAAGTTGTAAATTCTATTCCTTTAAATAAAAAAACATTTGGAATTACATCTTTCAACAAATATCACTTCCAAAATAATGCAAAATGAAATGTGCAAATTCTAGACGCCACTGGATTGATCATCAGCTTTGATTTTACCCAGTCTTGCCAACTTTTCTCCGTAGAGTGCCCTTCCTTGCGTCCCCGACCTCAAACCGCCTTAAAGTTGAGGATATGTCGCAACCTTATAAATATAAACTAACCTTGGGTACTACTGCTAACTTTCTTATTATTGGTACTTTTTCCGCTGATTAACGTGCTGCCAACCAAAAACACATTGAACATCGAGTTTTCGATTTATTACAAAAATTGTATTTTTTTTTAATGGAACATCGTGTATATCAGTGGTGGCGATTCGTATATACGTGCCATTTTTGTACAAAAAATGTAAAAAGATGTCCTTGGCGTGCTTTAGGCTAAAAAAAATGTATCACTTCACCTTCTTTCTTTCCCTTTCAATAATTTCTTTCACTTACTTTAAATTTTAAAGAGCAAAAAATTGAAAAAACTTCGAACTTCCTCAATTCATATTAAAACAAGCATCAATATACTCGCGTGCCCAAATTTTTACGTCACGTGCCAACTTGGGCACGCGTTCCATAATTGGTCATCAGGTCACAGTAGGATTGGTCAGCAGGTTTTTCAAAATTAAAGCCACTAAATTTTAAATGATTATTTTTATCAATTCACGCATCCTTACTATATGTATAAACCCGGCACCTACAGTACCTATTTAGTCTTCAGAGTTGGGTCGTATTCGAATACTTAGTATTCTGAATAGTATTCAGAATTCATTTTGCCGGTATTCGAATAGTATTCAAATACATTTGTGTGTTTGGTATTCGGTATTCGGCAGAATACTTCTTTGCTCTAGTATTCGGGATTCTGTATTCGAATACTTTTGAAGTATTTGATGAACCTTTTTTTTAAGTATACAAATACCGGCGTTCCGAGTATTCGAATACCGAAATGTGTAAGCAGTATTGGAATACCAAAATTGTAAAAAAATTTCATGATTAGAATACCAAAAGGAAGAAAAATAATAGAGTAAAAGTGAGGTAGGGACCTTTTTTTTATAGTATTCGAATCTTTTGTTTCCAGTATTTGAATACCGATTCCTGGGTCTTCATGAATACCGAGTATTCGAACATTTTTTTCTTGCAAGTATTTAAATGACGTCGGTATTATATATATATATATATATATACATTCGACCCAACTCTCTTAGTCTCCATGCTTTTTTACAAGACTGCAAAGCAGTGAAAAGGCCAGGGGTGAGCCAGGGGTGCTCCCTCCCCTGCTAAAATGCCTGCCCCCTGTAATGGCTGGGAACGTAAAACACAGTAAATGAACTAAATTTATTTTGAACTTGTTTTACATTGTGAAACCTTTTTTTTGCTTTCTCATTTTTTTAAGTTTTTGCCATACATCTACATCCATAGTAATATCAGTAATAGTGGGTTTATAAAAAAATTTAGCATTTAATTTAACATTTAACATTTAGCATTTAGGAATCATTTAACAAAGTTGAGCTTTATGGTGATTCATGTACGAACGTTCATAAAACACATTTAACGATGTTTAGAGTTTTAACATTTATGCATTTAAGAGCGACCAACTTATCTTCTTAAGATTAAATGCTAAATGAAAATTCGACTTTGCGCAATGCTCGAGAGCGCTTATCTGTACTGTCATAATTTGATAATTTAGGTTTTATTATTGGTTTTAATCAGCACTATTTAATAGGCATCAAATCTAAGTGATAAATCTGCCCCTTCAGCCACTTTTATAGATTAGATTAGATTAGATTAGGAGGTGGATTGCATATCCTCTAACACTGCAACCTGCTCAGGTTTATTGTGTGTCCTCCGTCCATAGGTTAGAGCACGCTATCCAAGCCGGTCTGTTTAATCAGACTCCACAAGCTTGAAACTGGCCCCTTGGTATATCTTGCCGCTTTAGGTTTTTCTTCACCCAGCCTTGCAAACCGCAGACGACAAAGGGCTTCGCAGTAGCACCATACGTGTTCT
This sequence comes from Listronotus bonariensis, assembly GCA_014170235.1. NCBI lineage: Eukaryota > Metazoa > Arthropoda > Insecta > Coleoptera > Curculionidae > Listronotus > Listronotus bonariensis. The sequence goes on from JACEGR010001870.1 coordinate 28,249, forward strand.
GCGGTTTCTTCCTCCTCCTGGCAGAACCTACATAGGTTTTCTTCTGCCAGGCCCATAGTTTCCATGTGTTTATTCAGTCTGCAATGACCTGTCAGTTGACCCACTATTATTCTTACTGCCTTCCGGTTATAATTCAGAAGGTCTTTGTAAATTCTGGCGAGTAAGCCTTGATGAACACTTTCGCCTGACGCTGTCCTGGTGTTCTCCTCCACCAGTCTTGTGATTCCCTCATAATCCATGATCTAATGGATGACCTTACCTGGCATGATGGAATACCACAGTAGGGCTCAGGACCTACCATTGTCCTACCAGCCCCCTCCTTTGCCAATTTATCGGCTTCTTCATTGCCTTCGTGGCCTTCGTGTCCTGGTACCCAGGCAATGGTTAGCTTGTTGGACGCACCCACCTCTTCCAGGGCAATTACGCAGTCCCGCACCAGCTTGGAGCTGATTTTGCATGAACTGAGTGCCCTGATGGCTGCCTGGCTGTCCGGAATAGATTACTATGGTTTTATCCTCATAGCTCCTTCTGATGATTTCCTAGCACATTGTTCTATGGCTACAATTTCGGCCTGGAACACAGTAGGGTATTGTCCGAGACCCAAGTTTATTTTTCGTCCTTGGTTTGTCTTGGTAGTTCCGAAAGGTATGAGGCAAGCTTCGAGACTTTGCAAAAAATTTGGAAAAGATAATGACCTACAGTTAGGTAAAAGTGGCACTATATATATAAAAATCGCTTTCTCTTATCGCTTTTAGGTTTTAGTCACATAAGTTTTCCGGTTGGATACTGGGAATCTTGGGGGCTAATTTTGTCTAATTTCCTAACAGAACTAACCAGCCCCCCAAATTGCGCTTATGCCTACCCCCATAAAAATGTTCTACCCCCCTTGTCTACCTTAAAACCAAAAAGCTGGCGTCGCCACTGCTTCGAGGGCTGTAATAAAGATAAAAAAGCCTACGCCACTGATGATACCCATTGTTTTATGGTCAATTGAAGCGTAAAAATAGAAATTGTAAGACCTATGATTATTCAATTTATCGTTTTTACCAACTACTCATACGATAATAGAAGTTGCATGCATGTATGTCTCAACATATTTCTTCTATTCATAAGGCACGCTAATAAAGTTAGTCATATGGAAACATTTTTGCGTATTATTACTTGTTATGTCAAGATGTTGTACAGGGCGTTTCAAAATGATGAATTTCAATGGGGGCCGGTGATTTTTTTTAGATAGGGCCAATATTTCGGATCGATAAGTTTTGAAACCTAAAATAAAATTATAGTAGGATAAAACACCAGGGCCGTATTAACTGTTTAAGGCGCCCTAGGCTAGAATTCTCGGAGCGCCTATTTTCCACACCAAAATATTTTTGAAAAGCAAAAAAAGGTCCTTTCCTCTGTAGCGCTTATTTTGAGTGCCAGGCGCGCGCCTTAAAATAATAAAATTAGATTACAAAAAAGATCGTTCCCTTCTTTTCGCACCTACAGAAATTACTCACCTAAAACTTTTTAAAAACTCCCTGTCTACCGCCTATTACTCCCCTGTCAGCATAATGGATAATACGGCCCTGTAAAACACATTGTAAAAGCTAGAAAACATGACAATAATTTAAGGAAATATAAGTCACCCGCGATCTGAGGTCGGAAAGGAAAAAAAGGTTTTTCCCGATTTTCGGCAAAACTATAAGTCTTATGGAAAAAAGTTAAATAGCAAAGTTTTTGGGAACTAAAAAGATCTACAACTTTTGTATTTACACTTTCTTTACATAACCTTAAAATTTATGTGAAAAATTTAAATAATCAAGTTGTTGGTTCTACATTTTTAACTTTTACAAAAAAATCTTATGAAATATGGTAAAAACTAAACATTTAACCCAAATATACTGTACGTTTTTATAATATATTTGTTTTACACATTATTTTGACTTATTATTGAAATAGTTTAATAATTTAAAAAGTCGGTAGGCTTTTTATTCCTTTAAATATCTACGTTTCTGTGGTGTAAAAAAATATACATTACAACGGTAATTTTTCTCAGAAACTAAAATTTCATAGGACTTGTAGTTTTGCCGGAAATCGAAAAAAAACGTTTTTACCCTTAAAACCCACCCCTTCCACTTCTCGACCTCAGAACGACCGTAAATTATTTTCCTTTAATTTTTTGGTATTTTTTCCACATTTTTTAATGGGTTTCATCCTACAATAATTTTTGTTGGTTTCAAAAATAATAATATAAAAAATCGAATCCAGGTTTTTTGCATTTTCTACGAACATTTACAATTGTAATGTAAATAATATTTTTACATTCATCAGGAAGTAGAGATTTTGACCAACAAAAAGACCGCCACCTTTTTGAAAATGACGATATTTTAACACGTGAATTTACTATTGAAAATAAGGGTACTGTTTTGATAATAAACTTAAAATTTCTTCTTGCCCATACTTTCTCATACTTCCCCATACTTTCTTATACTTCCCCGTACTTTCCCATACTTCCTTATACTTTCTCATTCTGTCCCATACTTCCTCATACTTCCCATCATACTTCACTTATACTTTATACTTATACTTCTTATACATTCTCCCATACTTCCTCTATACTTCCTTATACTCTCCCTATACTTCTCCATACTTCCCCATACTTCCTCCATACTTCCTCATACTTCCCCATACTTCTCCATACTTCCTACTACTTCCTCACACTTCCTCATACTTCCCTATAATTTCTCATACTTTCTTATACTTTTTCATACTTCTTTATACTTCCCCATACTTCCCTATACTTCCTTATACTTCCCCATACTTCTTTATACTTCCTCATACTTTCCCGATACTTCCATCATACTTACTCCCATACTTCTCCCATTACTTCATACTTTCCATACTTCCTCATACTTCCTTATACTTCCATTGCTTCCTTATACTTTTCCATACTTCCTCATACTTCCCCATACCTCCCCATCAGGACCGGATTTAAGGGGCAGGCGGGGTAACCGCCCCAGGGCCCCCACAACGAATTTATAGGTCTCCAGTTTTAAAAAAGCGAATAGAAGTTACATATATTTTATTGATAAGAACTTTTTTGTAGAGTGCAAATTTCATGACTTATGTATTGCCGAGAAGACCCTTTTTTTTGCTCTTCAATTTTTTTTTTGGGTACACACTTTTACTTCACAAAGATTGCCCCAGGAACTCCACACCTAAATCCGGTCCTGATAATATAACTTACTCTTTTAACTTTCTGGAGCGTGCATACCTGTTCTTTTAATTTTTTTATTTTAATGCACCTTGCATTGCCTTATAAACCCATGTGGTCGAGTGAATTACCTTGATTTTGTATTGTAATGATATTGTCTTTAATGAATATAAAGTTGGCATAGACCAAACCGAGGATTTAAGACTGTAATAGTTGAAATTATTGATCTGGTTCTGTTTTAATTTTTTGAAATTAATACGCGAAAACAACCAGCATATTATTAGAAATTTATTTTTTACAAAGTTTTCTTTTAAATTTTTAAAAATACTTTAGACCTTAGACTTTAATCTGATCTAAATTTATCTACGTCAATGTATCTCGTCTGTGTTTAGGTACATTGCTTGTTTGGATACACCGTTTTTATTTCAAAAATTGTACTTTTTGCAATTCCTAACCTTATAATTTTGATAACATATTCCCCTACAAAAAAAAGTGTTTATCGAGGTGTAAAACGAGATTTGTTGTATTTATCCTGTCGTTCAATAAGCTTTACGAGACTGTTAGATCGCACAGAAGTTTGTTGTACAACCGCGTTTGATGTACGACCGATGGCATTATGGAAGCGTGCATCTGTGTTTGGTTCAGGTGTTTTCTCATTATAAAGTGCCCAAAGTATAGTGACGGTATACCGGGTTATGCATCGCCGGGCGGGACATAGGAAATCCCATGTAATTTTTAATGGGGTCAATTATTGGCTCCCTAATTATTTTAGAGAAAAATTCTATTGAAGTTTATTGAAGAGCATGCAAATCTACGTCCATGGTAAAAACTTTAGATTTTTCGGTTAACCCGTTTGCTAGTTAGATGCTAATATATTTTTAAAAATTGTTACATTATTATCGCCTCATATTTGGAACAAACAATAAAAAATTTAGTGCTTTATTATTATCAAAAAATCGTAACTAACTGGTATTTTTATTGTTGTTCATAAATTTGAGGCGATAATAATATAATAATTTTTAAAAATATATTAGCATCTAACTAGCAAACGGGTTAACCGAAAATCTAAAGTTTTTACCATGGACGTGGCTTTGCATGCTCTTCAACAAACTTCAATAGAATTTTCTACATGAACTAGAGGAGCCAATAATTGACCCCTTAAAAATCACATGGGATTTCCTATGTCCTGCCCGGCGACGCATAACTCGTATATATATTTTTTAATAATTGTCTAGAAAGTTGCAGCAAATCCGATCTTGACCAATTTTGATAGACATGGGTTTTTGGGCCGCTGATCTTGAATTTGATTTTTTCGGAAACGTTTCGTTTTTAAGATATCCATCAAAAATTCTTAATGTAGCACTAAATTGGAAATAGTTTTTTATAAACACGTTTTTAAAACCTGTTTTTTTTTATTTTACACCTTTTTGATTGATTTTCAACTCAACGTTTTCGAAAAAAGTTTTTTAGATTTGTGATCATCGCACTAAAAAAATGTGTTTTTCTTAGTGGTCAGTTTTAAGATAAAAACTTTTATACCAATGTGTATTATTTCCGCAAATGACAATAAAATCGTAGGGGGAGGTCGAGTTGAATCTCACGTAATCTTGCTGTGGGGGAGGGGGAGTCTGTGCAAATATTACGTAATTTTTGTTCCAGCTAGCAACAGGACAAGAAAAAACGTTTTGTTGAGGTACCCCGGAAAAAATATGTTATCCGGTAACAGCCAGAAGTAACTTTTTTGGCTCGAAAGCCATTTTTTTGCTCTTTAAAATTTTTAGACGAACACAAAGTCAATTTCAGCTGGAGAAATTGTGCAAAAAAACACACACCAGATGGGGAAGGAGGGAGTCCAAAAAATTAAAAAATAAAGCGTCGCCTTTTTCTGCCAAAAATTCTTAATTTAAAGTAAATTGGAACTCAATATTTGATTTCTACATTTTCCTATTTATTTTACCCTTTTTTTTCATTAAATTGTAAGATTAACTTTCAATCGCAGTCTGATTGAAATAAATAAAAGTAAAGATTTGCATTTTCTGAAAGCAATGGGTAATATATAAAATTGGTTTTTAAAAAGTGAAAATTAAAAATTGAGTGTCAGTTTATCGGAAAACTCAAGAATTAAGTTCAAAAAGAAGGAAAAATATGGTGGAATTTAGATCTTCTATTCAAGTTTGATGATATATTTCTCGAAAACGAAACGTTTCCGACTAAAAATGCTTTTAGATTCGTAACTAGCGCCCCAAAAACCCTCGTATGCCAGCTTTATACAGGGTGATTCAAAAATCGATCACGAAACTTAAGAGAGCGATTCTACTTGACAAAATAAGGGTAGAGCTTCATATAATTTTTTTCAAAATGTCATTCGTTTTGAGTTACAAGCCGTCAAAGTTCAATTTTTATTGTGGTTTTTTCGCTATATTGCATTTATTTTTTAACCAATCCAGTTGATATTTGGCACACAAATCGAGCTTTGCAGATTCTAAAATTTTAAGACAAAAGTACTTTTTTAAATACCGCCAGTGGGCACTTTACCTTAAACTAAAATTTATTTACATCATAAATTTTTATTTTGACAGATATCGCAAAGCTGGGGCGCCATTTTATAGACAATCAAAAGCCTAAAAAATAAGGTACTCTTTATTAAAGTCGATAAACCTCACCGTTTAGGCACCAATAGACATCAAAGTTTTCATCAATTTCAATCAAATTTCCTACATACATACAGGGTGTCCAGTAACTCAACCGACAAACTTTACGGGGCGATTCTACAACAAAAAATAAGAAAAAACTTCATATAAACATATGTCCTAAACGTCTTGGTTAAAAATTAAAAAAAAAAGTTTTTTTTAAATATTTAACACACCGTAGTTCAAAAACTAAGACGTTTAGGACAAATTTTTATACGAAATTTTTTCTTATTTTTGTTGTAGAAATCGCCTCGTAAAGTTTTTCGGTTGAGTTACTGACACCCGTATGTATGTAGGAAATTTGATTGAAGTAATAAACACTTTGATGTATATTGGTTCCTAAACGGTGAGATTATCGACTTAAATAAAGAGTACCTTATTTTCAAGTTTTGATTGTCTATAAAATGGCGCCCCCAGCTTTGCGATATCTGTCAAAATAAAAAGTTATGATGTAAATAAATTTTAAGTTTATGGTAAAAGTGTACCGTCTGGCGGTATTTAAAAAAGTACTTTTATCTTAAAATTTTAGAATCTGCAAAGCTCGATTTGTGTACCAAATATCAACTGGATTGAGTTAAAAAATAAATGCAATATGGCGAAAAACCAAAATAAAATTAAACTTTGACGGCTTGTAACTCGAAGACAGATGACATTTTGAAAAAATTATATGAAGCTCTACCTTATGTTGTTAAGTAAAATCACTCCCTTAAGTTTCGTGATCAAATTTTGCATCACCCTGTATAAAATCGGCGATGTGTCCCGATGTGCAAATAATTACCGCAAACTGTTGCGCCGATTGTCTATTATACTCTGTAAACAACTCGTCGTACAACAATTTTATTCTAGCATTATCTTTTAGTCTACTTTTAGTCTTATGACACCAAATTCCTGATATTGCTTGGTCCCCTCAATTTTCATCGTCATCGACCCCGTTCAATACCCGTCGCCTCTTGAACGGAGTGAATCGTCCGACCCGGCCCCGCATTTGTAAAGTCTAAACGGTCACATACGACACGCCAGACTTTGGACCTGTTTTTATCATTCAAATTTGCCGGCCCGCTAAAGTTTTAAGCAAATTACCACCATTATACTAATAATTGCGGTGTAGTGCACTAGTTGGTGTTTTTTCGGTCTTGTATTAAGAAAAACAGTACAGAAACCATGGCTTTGGACTCGCTTTTGGGAAAGAAATACAAGCTGGCTACCAGCGAGAAATTTGATGAATATATGAAGGCTTTGGGTAATTGACCTTTTAATTATTTATTAATTACTTGTGTTTTGCGGTGTTTTGACGATTTGCTGTTATTCACGGATATTTTTTAAAGAGTTTTACGATATTTTTTCCAATTCTGGTCGAGACATGTGCTTGTCTCTATGTATTGATTATAAAATGCGGCTAGAGCAACAGCTTCCATATAAGGATCACTCGTTACCGTATTTTTTTTACAGTTTTGTCTTTTGGGGCAACATACCTATACAGTGGACTGGGCAAAAAAAGCTAATATTGTTTTCAAACGTTACTCCGAAAAATCATTCATGATGATAAAAATATACAGGATGTTTCAAAAATCGATCACGAAAACTTAAGGGGTGATTCTACTTGAACAATAACTTCATATAATTTTTTTCAAAATGTCATTCGTTTCCGAGTTACAAGCTGTCAAAGTTCAATTTTATTTTGGTTTTTTCGCCATATTGCATTTATTTTTTAACCAATCCAGTTGATATTTGGCACACAAATCGAGCTTTGCAGATTCTAAAATTTTAATACAAAAGTACTTTTTTAAATACCGCCAGAGGGCACTTTTACCTAAAACTTAAAATTTATTTACATCATAACTTTTTATTTTGACAGATATTGCAGAAGCTGGGTGCGCCATTTTATAGACAATTAAAAACTTAAAAATAAGGTACTCTTTCTTAAAGTCGATAAACCTCACCGTTTAGGCACCAATAGACATTAAAGTTTTCATCAATTTTAATCAAATTACCTACATACATACAGGGTGTCCAGTAACTCAACCGACAAACTTAACCAAACGATTCTACAACAGAAAATAAGAAAAAAACTTTATATAAACTGGTGTCCTAAACGTCATAGTTTTTGAACTACGGGGTAAAAATTAAAAAAGTTTTTTTTAAATTTTTAACTTTTGTCTTAAAAGTTTAGAATCTGAGAAAGCTTGATTTGTGTGCCAAAAATCAAAATCCACTGCAGATATGGCGAAAAAACCAAAATAAAAATTGAACTTTGACGGCTTGTAACTCGAAAACGAATGACATTTAAAAAAAAAATATGAGGCTCTACCCTTATTTTGTTAAGTAGAATCACTCCCTTAAGTTTTGTGATCGTTTTTTAAATCACCCTGTTTATTGTGAAAGTTAGAGCCCTTATTACACCGGGCAACAAAAAAAATGTGTTTTTATTCTTATGCTTAAATTCTGATTCTAGACATTGAAAAACACTTAAATTTTTATTTTTAGTTCTTAATGTTTGCTTTTGTCTGTTTTGTCTATTTTTTTAACAAGAGATTTTTTTATGAAGAATTACTTTTTTTAAAAATGAAGTTTTTGGTCCATTTGTCTTCTTGTTAACCCCATCCGTGGACAGTCTGTATATAATTTGCCGCTTGATAAATTTCAGCTAGTGAGCGTCCAGGTTTATGACTAAAAATTTATCACTGTTTTGTATATCTATAGCTAAAACATAAGGTATAGATGGGACCAGATCGAGGACCAGATTTTATTCATTCTGAAAGGGTTGCCGCAAAGTATCTAATCTAAACAACCCCTTTTGTGAACAATGATTTATTGCATCAATAAATAATACACCCGACGAGTTTATAATTCTTTATGACACGAGTCACCTTTTATAGCAGGACAGAGACGAAATAAGATGATGTTTTCTAAGTACATGATACGTGTTTTAGCAATGTTTTTTTTATTTACCTAAAAAATATGTATTCAGGCTCTGTTAGCATGGACTTTCGAAAAGGTTTGTTTACTTTATCATTTTTTGTGCATTTGGCGGCATTGCTTTCAGAATGAATTATAGGTGGTTCAGACTTTAACAAAATTGTTTTTGATATCCTGTATTTACCATTTTTAAACTGCTCTGATTTATAACGTCTTTATCTATATTTGTTTTTGTATCTTTTAATGTTTTTAAATTATGGTAGTACTTTAAATAAAGTGTCTTATCAATGCAAATAAATAAATTGAGCAAATATTTTCTCTCCAGACAATTTTATATTACCCATCTCCTCATTTTAGTAAATAATGTCCCAGATTTTAGTTTAGAGTACGAAGAAAAATCTTTCTTTAAGATTTGGTTTGGAATAACTTGTTTATTAAAAAAATAAATACTAGGTAACTAAAGAATTTATGGTTTCGTCCGTTACTTTGTGACCGTACATTTTAAATTAATAAAATAAAACAAAAAATATACTTTGTTCATAGTCACTTTAATTGAATGTTTAGCCGTGACAGCTGTTTCGTAGTACAACTACATTTTCAAACGTACTGACAAACTAAAATTATTTTACTTATATATAAACAGTAATACCTAATAAAAACATATTTTTTAAAAAGGTTTTAAAATCAATATGGTACAGTTGTGAAATTTAAAGATTTTATTGCTACATTTTATAAAAGTTTTACAAGGGGTAGATTTCCTAGGTCAATCTGTGTGTTAAGCAGATGTACATTCTGTTTTTATGTTTATAGATTTCAATATTTTCTAATGTATCTAGTTTTCGCCCTTTTTGTTCTACATGTAATATTTTAGGGTATTGATTTCTGGAAATTTGTGTCCGGTTTCCAGAAAATGGTTTGCAGAATTTGATGTTGTTTTCCCTAACCTATAACATGAGTTATGTTCTTTAAACCTAGTTTCGAAATTTCTTCCCGTTTGTCCAATGTAACAGCTATTACACTCTTCACAAGTAAGCTTATAAACTCCTGATTTTTTAAATTTATTTTGTCTATCTTTCACATTAAATATCATGTTTGATAATCGATTTGATGGTTTATGTGCTATTTTCTGGTTTTTTTAGACAGGGTAGTTCAGTAAATAGCACATAAACCATCAAATCGATTATCAAACATGATATTTTAATGTGAAAGATAGACAAAATAAATTTAAAAATCAGGAGTTTATAAGCTTACTTGTGAAGAGTGTAATAGCTGTTACATTGGACAAACGGGAAGAAATTTCGAAACTAGGTTTAAAGAACATAACCTCATGTTATAGGTTAGGGAAAACAACATCAAATTTCGCAAACCAATTTTCTGGAAACCGGACACAAATTTCCAGAAATCAATACCCTAAAAATATTACATGTAGAACAAAAGGGCGAAAACTAGATACATTAGAAAATATTGAAATCTATAAACATAAAAACAGAATGTACATCTGCTTAACACACAGATTGACCTAGGAAATCTACCCCTTGTAAAACTTTTATAAAATGTAGCAATAAAATATTTAAATTTCACAACTGTACCATATTGATTTAAAACCTTTTTAAAAATATGTTTTTATTAGGGTATTACTGTTTATATACAAGGTGTCCCCGTATCGTTATGTTCAAATTTTGGGAACGTAAAGTACACTTCTTTTCAAGTAAAAAAACGCAAGACTTGTATATCCATTTTTATTTATTTCAAAGTTACACGCCCATGAATGTTATTTGAAGATAATACTAAGATAATACTAAAAGTAAATAAAGAATACTAAAAATAAGTTCGTAAAGTAAATAAAAAAATATTTTATTTAAAAAAAAGGTCAATTGATAATATTTTCAAAATGTCCACCTCAAAAAAAAAAAAAAAAAAAAAAAAAATAAAAATGGATATACAAGTTTTGCGTTTTTTACTTGAAAAGAAGTGTACTTTACGTTCCCAAAATTTGAACATAACGATACGGGACACCTTGTATAAGTAACATAATTTTAGTTTGTCAGTACGTTTGAAAATGTAGTTGTACTACGAAGCAGCTGTCACGGCTAAACATTCAATTAAAGTGACTATGAGACAAAGTTATATTTTTGTTTTATTTTATTAATTTACTAGGTAACTTGTTTAAAAAAGGAAGTAAAATACAATCTTAAAGATTTTTCCTTAATATGTTTTTTTTTAATCTGTAGGTTTTGAAAAACATGTTTTCAAAATAGATTATAGCAAAGACAATTTTAGTTTCACTCTATGAATTGTCTCTTGATTATAGCAAGACAATTGTAGTTTTACTATAGACACCCTAAACAATGCTAAATTTTTGGTCATCAGCTTAGACGCTCGCTTTGTTGAATTTATGAAGCGGGTATCCATCGAGTACACACGTAAATAGTACGTATAATTTGCCGCTTTATAAATTCAGCCAAGCCAGCGTCCAAACTGATGACCAAAAATTTAGCATTGTTCTGGGAGTCTGATAGTGAAACTACAATTGTCTTTGATTATAGTAATTTTTTGTTGGTTTTGTAGTTAAAAGATGGTGCTTTATTCGATTTAAACTTTTTTATTGATAAAAAACACATTTATTACACTTTTCAGGGACCAAAATGCTACTTTGGTCCCTTGGAACTAAGGTAAACAGTGATATGTTTCACCGCAAATACGAACCGCAACCAAATAGTTCGCAAACTATTCGAATATACTTACAGTTAGTCGAAATTGTCCAGTACCAGATATTATTTTAACATTTTTGTGTTTAATTCAGTTACTAAATAAATTTCTTAATTCTTTTCGCTAATATTTTTTAGTCAAAAATAATACAGAACTGTGGCAACGCCAGGGGGCAGGGATGACCCGGGCCACCGCTAAAAATGGGTGGCCACCCCTTAAAAATTGGTGGACTCCCTCTAAAAAGTGAAACATAACAAGGAAAGAAGCTCGGCCCCCTTGTCCACCCCTAAACCAAAAAGCTGGCATCGCCACTGATACAGAAGTGCAAAATTTAATAGGGTCATCCAAATTAAATGTCCGTCATTGGTAACTTCCTTATTATTGGAAATACGAAATAGTTTTGGAAAACTAGTAGCATTTTTACGCTCCTTAAGACTAAAGATTAGAAAAAAACAATTGACAATCGAATTTTTGAGCTATACAGCCACATACAGTGTAGGATCCAGAGGGGGAGCAGGAGGCGCGCTCCCCCGGTGAGTCCTACAGAACACAGAATAGTTTGATCTTGGAACTTTTGAAAATGCAAAATTGTACAACTGTATTCTAAACATTTGTTACCTTTTTGTTAGTTCTTTTTGTTTGTATGTTTAAAAAAACTGTGGGTGTGTGTACCATAAAATATTTTTTTATTTTTCGCCCCCCCGCCTGAGATGTAGTTCTGGATCCGCCCTTGGTATCATAACGCTTTTCTAAATGGAACACCCTGTATATTTTATTACTATAAAGCCACGTACAGACTTGGATACAATCGGCGAAAACATTTGTTGGTCGACTGTATCTTGAATGTTGCACATCGGTCGGCCGGCTTGTTGCAAACGCCATGACAACATCCGTGGGCGTTTTCATCCAAGGAATCGGCAAGACGCCTGTTTTCCATTTAATATGGAAAACATCGGCAGGTTTGTATGAGCTTTAAAACTAGTGTGGACGCGAAACACTTGTATCTGCAAATGTTGGCCAACTTTGATGCTGAAAAATTTTTTGAACATTATACAGTCGGCCGACAATGTTGTCCCGATTGTATCCAAGTCTGTACATGGTTTTAGAAATATCTTTTAAAATCCTTTTAAAAAAGTCCATATGTGTTTGTTTGTTGACAAAGCGCCTCCTCTACTAATAAGAGGCCAAGTTCTGCAGAACAGTGTCAGCAGTTTCAAAAAGCATTTCTTTTACGAGTCAGAAAATATTTTGATGTTTATATCATGGAATTTTCCAGATACCTTTATTATTGTAGTTACTTAAAAGAAGCTAACAAGTTAATAAACAGCGGCAATAAATAATATTGAACGATATTAAAAGTGCAATATATATTTACATACGGGCAAGATAAAGGTTTTAACGACGTGCTAAAAATATCTTTTGCACTGGTAAATTTCCCCTGACAGACATCAATAATTTTAATTTACATTTTTATCGCCATGTCAAGTACGGAGATAAATGGAGATATGTAAACTAATTAGTTTTTAATGTGTTTATGACATCGTTGCTGCAATAGAGAAATTCTATTGCTTTGGACTGAATGACTAAAATAACACATGTTTTGTTTATTATTAAAGGGCGAATTTAATAAAAAAATATGCCCATATATATGCTTTTGCCTTTAAAATATGCACTTATATGTATTTTTTAACAAATACGCATAACCGATATCATAAAGTAACGGACGCAGGTAAACGGGGCGCGAAAATATCTCGTTTACCTGCACGCCTGTAGGTTACGTTTATATCATAGGTAAATGGGGCGCCAGCCCTTCCCGAGAGGGGTGTGGGTCAGGGCAGGTAAGAATTCCTATAATTGACACTAATAATTTGTATACCACTTAATCAGTGAATAAGAAGACTACATTTTGTAAAATGTACTTCGTATTTGTCAAGTGTATAATATGTAAATATTTTTTGATACAATAAATGTTTCGTAATTAATAAAATTTTTAAAAATAGACCAACATTTTATTTCGATACCTTTACTTTAAAGAAAACATTTGCGCCCCGTTTACCTTTACGATTTTATTGACCCCAAGGTCCCTGCGTCCCATTTACCTGTTCAATAAAACTTTAGTGAAGGCCTTGTGCCCCGTTTACCACCGCCGAAAGTAACATACCTACGGATAAGAGAAACCATGGCATGCTAAAATTTTCGTACCGCTTTTGCGGCAGGCTTGTCATTTTTCCAGTTTACACTTTAAATGCGTCGGTCGAAGCCTCGCCTCGTGTAACATCAGCGGTGGGGAGACACGTAAGCTTACTGAAATGACTAACTGGCGGTATTTCAACGAGAACGAATAAAATTATATTGGGAGTTTTCGCATGACCTGTCCTTAAATCGGCTATTCCATGATAACTCTTATAATTTCCTTACTCTATGCTGATATGCACTATTTCTTAATCTAATAATACAGGGTGTCCCACCGGGAACTGCTGCGATTGATTTCTCGGAAAGTGGGCTTTGGAAAATTTTGAAAAATTTGGTGACATCATAAAGTCGCTGGGGGACATACAACTAAAATATTTTGACAGTTCTACCACTTGCGGTTATACCGGGAGTTAATGTCAACTTTCTTATTTTAAATGGAACACCCTATATATTATTAATTTTTTAGATTGTGCCTAAAGTTCTAAACATAATTTATGTAGAGTGTTATATGTCTATAGTTCAACCGTTTTTGACTTATTTTAAATTTTTTATGTCAACAATGACGTTTGCAAGCCATTACATAACCATCAATTTTTTCTAAACAAAAGTCTTTAATAAGAGTTGGGGTTGGGTTTTCTCGTAGAAAAAGAACTTCTTTAGTAGACTGTATTGATATTTTTTACAATAAAGAAATACAGAGTGGTCAAAAATAATAGTTAAAATGTTCATCTTTTTTAGCTTATCCTATTAAGCACTCAAAAATAAGGTTCATTTCTATAAAGATGTTTATTCCAAGAATTTATGGTTTTTGAAATATTAACAATTTAATATTTATCTATTCTCACAGTGCGTTTAAGTGCGACTGAGCCAACTACCCGTAGTGTAGTTTTTAGATTGTGCCTAAAGAGGCACAATCTAAAAATTAATAATATATAGGGTGTTCCATTTAAAATAAGAAAGTTGACATTAACTTCCGGTATAACCGGAAGTGGTAGAACTGTTAAAATATTTTAGTTGTATGTCCCCCACCGACTTTATACTGTCACCAAATTTTCAAAATTTTCCAAAGCCTACTTTCTGAGAAATCGATCGCATCAGTACCCGGTGGGACACCCTGTATAGTGAAATCGGCTAAAGAAAAATACTATTTCTTTACTTTTAACTCTGGAGAATTTTTAATTCACATAAACGTATTTGCCACTTGAGATATTTCGAAACCAAATATTACATTACCTACTAGTTTTACATCATGCTGAAATCTTCCGGGAAATAAAAATAAAAGGATGTGTTACAAGTCCATAAAAAATCTTTAGCAGGAATTACTAAATAGTTGGTAACATCATATAACGAAGATATTTTTTATCCATGCTCAATGTTTAGTTTACCGCCGGGACAAAAAACATAATCAGGTGATCGGAGATATTATAGATTTTCTTGTAAAGACTTGTGTTTTCTCATTTATTTTAATGATGGTAATCAGCGTTTCTTTATGAGAAGAGGTTTAGACATAAGCAAGACCGGTGATAGCTTTTGTCAGGGACGTGAGGGTGTGAGAATTACGATTTCGGTTGGCAGTTCTGTTCAAAGTTGGTAGCATTATCAGCTGATGACAGAGTCGTGCCTTATCGAAGCTTTGTTTGGTAAAAACTGTGGAAATTTGCCATTTTCATTTTGGTTGTATATTTTGCAAGGATTTCCAGTTGTTAATGTTTTTGGTTAGTTTAGAGACTTCACATATTATTGGTTCGGACTCGTTTTATTTTAGAGATTTTGATAGTGTTTAGTCGAATAGTTTTCAGTCATTCGTGTTTTTATATACATATGATACTGATGAGTGTCCGCTAATTAATGGTACACAGAAAAACCACAGATTTCTTATGCGAAAATACCCATTTAGGATTTAAACAAACATACCTATATCCAAAAGTTAATGATAAGGAAGATACGGGGTGTTAAAGGGATATAAATATTTTTTATTCATGCATTTCGATAATTTCTGATATGTTTTAAACATTTTAATAAAACTCGGTATCCAGGAGTTTTTAGCTATCAGCTATTTATATCTGAGCAGTTGTAATTATAGCTAATACGATGTTATTGAAGGTACATACTTTCGGGTGCACTGAACAACTAAAACGTGAATACCTTAAAAACGGTTGTCAAGACCGATTCTTACTAAGTATACCTTTTTGTGCAGAAAGCATAGAGAAGCTTACTAGTTTACATACATACAGAGTAGTAACAAAAAATTGGGTAGTTTTAGAGAATTTTAAATAGTGTACCCATCGCCCTCTAGTCTACACACAAAAATTAATATTCGATCTGAAAAGCTAATGTTTAAAAACCCCGAGATACCGTTTTATTAAGATATTTAAAAAGGGGGAACAATTATCGAAATAAATTTACTTTTTCTTTTTACTATGACACCCCCGTATCTTCCTTATTATAAACTTTTGGATATTAGGTATGTTTGGTTAAATCTTAATATTTTGGCATAAGGAATCTGTGGTTTTTCTGTGTACCATTCATTAGCGGACACCTTGTATACAAAGTTTTTAAAATGGTTTTTGACTTACGGAACCATGGAAAATGTTTTGCTCTGCCAGGTACCTCATCGTCCTGTCGTCGCTTTGATAATTTTTAATTTTCAATATTTAAACCACATTTATGTTTTTGTTTTAGGTTATGCCTATTAAAATAATCCAATAAATTTTGTTTACAACATACAGTTCTTTTTTGTTTTCTCCTTAATTCTACGCCACTGATCTGCCTTAAAATCAAACATGGCCGAAAATGGCCCGATTTGACGTCACAGCCGCGCTAGCCAATATGGCGAATGTCGTGACCTTATCTCATCAATCGACTTTGGATAGTAATATGAAATACCTAGAAAATTATATGCCTGGGTGTTTTTATTTTTAGTAACGCCAAAACCAGAAAAAAATGCTCATAAAGTAATAATTTGAGACAAATATGCATTTGAAATAAAGTTGACAAGGTATGCAAGAAATACATATACCGTCTCAGCTAAGTCGAAATGTTCGCTGGCAATGCGTGGACATGAAACGGTCTAACGCGGGTAGAATAACTAACAGGTAGAGATTAAATAAATAATGCGGGTATGTAAACAAAGTTACATATCGCACTGTAATGTATAATATGTGTAAAGGTGTGTTAAATGTGTAATAATATTATAGTTCTGCTTTCTGTATTAGCAGAGAATTGTACCCTACTTAATTATTAATAAGAGAACTATTTTAGTAAATCCCTATCACTCAACGCACTTAGACAGTGCGGGAATGCTGTTTTTATGACCCATGACGTAGGTTAACGTCTTTTTAATGGTGCAAATATACAGAGTGTAAATCCTCATAATTTCGATTTTCTTCCAGGTGTTGGGTTGGTCACTCGCAAAGTAGGTGGCGCAGTCTCACCGATAGTCGAACTGAACAAAGATGGCGATGAATACGTCCTAACCTCAAACTCAACCTTCAAGAATGTCGTCACGAGGTTCAAGCCCGACGTGGAGTTCGACCAGGAAACTCCCGACGGTAGGAAGGTCAAGGCCACCATTTCTGTAGAAGGGAACACGTTGAAAGAGGTGCAGAAGTCTGCAGATGGAAAAGTAACTACTATTGATAGGACATGGACCGATGATGAAATTAAAATGGTGAGAGGATAATATACAGGGTGGCCCAATTGTCCGAGAAGGTCCAATATTCTTGTTGAATATGACCAAAAGTTTTATATAAAAGTTGTAGAGTGGCAATATCGCCACAGGGCGAAAGACAATTGGGTCACCCTGTATAGAGTTCTAAAAACAATTAAACTATAGACGTAACTAGCCATTGAACTCTGGGGGTAGGAGTGGCCCAAAATAAATGGGAATGATACCATGGCGCAATTTCTGTAACAAAATGTATTTTATGTGCCAAAAAATTTTAAGAAGTAAAACAAAAAAAGGTCCAAGGGCAATCTATAAATTACGTCACACTTTTACGGTGGGGGTAGGTATCATCCTAATGTGACAGGGGAGGGAGGATCAAATGACGTCACATTTTACAAATAAAAATATGTAAAAATACCAAAACAAGAAATATATATGTGAACAAAAAAGTTAAATGTGTTTGGAACATCCAAATTGTATATGGGGAGGGGCGCAAACTTAAAGAAAGGAGCGGAAATTTGAAGGTGAAGTTTTTTTTTGCTGTTCAATTTTTTTATACCATTAATACACGGACAACATGCGTCCTAACGTTTTTATACATTATCATTCTTTCAAAAGATATTCACAATTTAAGTTGAAGGAAAAATTTAATTATTGTTTTCTTCCTTGTTGAATAAATTTATTTTACTTAGTGGAACCAATTGATAACTTACATCATCGAAAATCAACATTTTATAAAGTACGTAAAGCTGATTTTTGTTTTTTTTTAGGTTATGTCTATAGGAGACATCACCGCTACCAGGATCTACAAGATACAAGCATAAGAACCTGATATTTGGTATCTATCTCATGTAATCTTAAGCATTTTGTTATATTTTTGTATTATTTGTGAACAAAAACAATGTACTGATTTCCCTAATGGTTAAATTTAAATAAGAATAACTTTCCAATATGTTAATTTTTTGTACTACTCTTAGTGGAAGCAAATAAGGTTTTAAAACCTTCGTTTTGTATGTTTTAGAGGTTAATAAAAAATACATCACAAGAATATTTTTTTTTATTTTTTTATTCCAAGACACCTATTTTAGGAAGAAACGAAAGCTTTTACGGCCTTGGTCAACTGAGGAATCTTGGTTCTGGCCGCGTCAAATTGAAATCATTTACCGACGTTTCGCCATCGATTGCACGAGGCATCTTCAGAAGGCTGAAAAACTGGTACACTGAATGGTATGATTAAAGATCCCTGATAATGCCTCGTGCAATCGACGGCGAAATGTCGGCAAAAGAATTTAATTTCACGCGGTCCATAACCAAGAACCAAGCTTCCCAAATATTAAGTTATTTAAAACGACCTACAGACTACGCAAGTGGTTGTACTACAAGTTGTACAACTGATTGGATGTGTCTGTGTGCAAAAGTATATACAACTTGTTGCACTGATTGTCTGTATTATTGTCTTCACCACCTGTCGTTCGACAAGTTGTACGACAGATTGGATGTGTCTGTGTGGAAGAGTCTCTACAATTTGTTGCACCGATGGTCGTATATACTGTCTAAACAACCTGTCGTTCGACAAGTTGTACGACATATTGGAGGTGGGTGTGCAAAATTCTATACAACTTGTCGTTTAACAAGTTGTCCGACAGGCTAAATGTCTGCGTCACAGCCTGTATATAAACTATCCAAACAAGTTTTCAACTTGTAGAGATTGTAGATAATACGGTCGTTCCAAGCCGTCATTCAACAAGTTGTACGACAGATTGGATGTTCCTGTGTGCAAAAGTCTATACAACTTGTCGTTCAACAAGTTGTACGACAGACAGAATGTGCCTGTCACAGCCTCATATAACAAACTAAAAATTTTATGAGGCTTTGGTCGGTGTGCAAGTCTATTCAACTTATTGCACCGATTGTCGGTAATACGGTCGTTTCAACCCGTCATTCAACAAGTTGTACGACAGATTGGATGTATCGGTACATAAGTCTATACAACTGTCGTCGTTGAACAAGTTGTACGTCAGACTTAATGTACCTGTGTTACCTGTTTTATGAGGGCTTTGCTCTCTATGTAAAAGTCTGTACAACTTGTTGAACCGATTGTCGGTAATACGTTACATAAAATCTATCGTTCAACAAGTTGTACGACAGACTGACAACCTGTCGTTTTAGAGTGAAGCAAAAAAACGAATAAATGTAATATAAAAAGTTTTATTTAAGTATATAAACACACACGGACACACTCAATAGGTGAATACATAAAAATAAAACTATAAAACAGAAACCATGTCAGCCATTAGATATTTTCTGTAAATAATTAAAAATTATAACATTCTGTGTTCAAACAGCGGCGTCTGTAAAAACTTTTTTCTTGTATCATCGGATACTCACACGTTATGCCACTTCAAAAGGTTTCTAGGAAATGTATGCCAATGCGTGTAAAGCAGACGGTCTAAATCAACAAAAAGCGAGCCCGATGCTACTTTCAGTGTGTTGAGCATACTAAGATCTTTAGTAACACTTTTATTCACGTCGCGTCGTGCCAGCTTAATGACTTTATTTGACTTTCAAGGTGTTGAACACTAGCAGGTAGCGATTAGACAAAGAATGCCTGCATGTAAACATTCCGGATATGCTGACTAATCGGGCTCACTTGTTGTTGGTTTTAGTCTGTATCCTTTTCACGCATTGGGAAAAATTTCGCATTGAAACGTTTTAAAGTGGCTCGACGTGTATACACGTTCAGTCAAATTAATAGGTTCATAGGCAATGCGTACGTCTTTTAAAAAAAAATCTCTTTTAATTAATGTCAAATGTAGCTGCTGTTTTAAAAGAGCTACCCAAAGAGCCGCTGCTGAAAAGTTTTATAAACAGTTTAAATACGACTAAAAAATATAATTTTAATAACATTTTATACAATATAAGAAACGAAACTGTGTAAAATACAAAATAGTAAAAACTACATAACATCGACATTTTGGCATAGTTTCGACTAATCTTTAAAAAGTTTTGTTTATAACTTGATATTTCTATTTACAATTTTTTCTTTATTTTATAAATAAAATGTACCGAATAAAGACAATGGATACATTCAGTAAGCATCAGACAAAAACAATTTTAAAATAGTAAAATTTTGTGTTAAAAATGGGAAAAATAAACTATTTTTCTTTTTTTCAAATTTAAAAACACGGAGGTGTTAATTTAAAAAATAAAAGAGAAGGCGTTGAAGTCAAATAAGACCACTCCTACTTCTCTACCTTCTGACTCCGCCTTCCGCTTTCTGATTTAGACCACTCCTACTTCTCTACTTTCTGGCTCCGCCTTCCGCTTTCTGATTCGTCCTTTCCTTCGATTTAAGTCCCACCTTCAACCAGTCAAAGATAAGGGGCGGAACTTACAGTACCAATCAGAAATCAGGAGGCAGAGTGAAAAGATAGAAGAATTAAGTAGACCCTCGTAGAGTGCCATGCAATTTGACATGTCTAAAATAATGAAAAATTGACAAAAGCAAAGCATTGTCACGTTTTAAATTAAATTAGGCTTTAATGGTAATTCTCAAAACTTTTATAAACAAAAAATTAAATTATTTTTTAAAAAGGGATAGAATAAATAATGCCCTATAAGAACCCCAACTATTGCTTAATAACTTTGTTTCTAAACAAAGACGTTAGTACTGATGCTTACTTTACCCATAAGTCGACAAGTGGTACCAAACTTACGTAAAAAAGTAATAGACAACAGTGAGCTTCAATAAGGAAGAAAACCGAATAAAATAGGAACTAAGAAAGGTAAAAATAGTATACAACAAAAATCACTCAGTTACAAAAAGAAATAGGCTGCCGACTACAAATTAAATTATGTGTTATTTCATATAATAATATATAGGGCTCTATAATCAACCATTAAAGTGCCCATAGACGATTAAACTTGTCGTACAACCGATTTAAAAACTCCCACGGTCTCGGTGTAAATAAAAAGGTTTATTTTATTTTGGGACTATTAAAATAATGTCTTATTATTTGTATTTTATCCACTATAGAGAATAAAATAAGAAAAAGAGCAAATTAATAAGAAATATATACCGTGGTTATAATTTTAAATTAAGTGGTATCAAATCATTGTCCTTTAAGAAATTTGATGTAAAACAGGTTGTACTGTAGGTTTTTGCGAGCACCTTAATGGCGAGGAGAAAAGATTGGCCTAAACCACAGCCCTCATAAAGAAACTAAATTAACTACTGCTTTCTAAATATGGCAGTTTATGTATGCACTAATATTTAGTGACATTTATTTCCATGTGTTCGGGACATCGTCATTATTGAAGCAACTAAGCACAAAACACCGCGTCGTTGCTCAATAGAGATATTTTGCACCTCTTAAAATAACAGACGTTTTTGGCCTCCTTATGGTTATCGTTATTAAGCATAACGATTACGGCAGCAGTTTTAGACAGAGATTTTGCAGCCTCTTTTAAGAAATTTATCTTGCGTCTGCGCTTTCGACACATAACCTTATTTTTGCCTGTGGTTCACCGATTTTAAAGTTTACGAAAAATCAGTAGTTACTTTTATTCTCCATAAGTTATATATTGATATTTTAATATATGCAAACAGTTCTCTTGATTTTGTTTTTTAAAGTAGATGTAAACAATACAGTATAAGCAAAAAGCAAAAAACAAAAAATAAGGTTAGGTTTGGTAGTAGAATAAAAAGCAAGTGTGCTAGATTGTAACATGTAAATTAATTACTGATTTAAAACATCCTTAAAAATGCAAGTCCGTTTTAATTTCTTTACACTATTTTATTTTTCTTACTGCTATGGATTTTTCGCTAATTATTCGCTATGTATCAATGATATTTTAATTAATACGGTATTAAAATTTCAACCATCTTAAATAATTGATATTAAAAATTCTACAATTCGGCAACCACGCAGTTTAAGAATAACGATAACGATAACGATAAGCTCTTCGGTATTCATCCGTAATTAAAGGAGTCCGGTATGGTTAATAACGATAACGGATCATGTTTGCGTTACTGCGCAGACTCAGAATAACGTTAACCACAACGGAATTGCAAAATAAGAGGTGCAAAATATCTCTATTAACTAAATGTTTTTAATTTTATTTAGGTAAAATATGCGGAAAATTAAATTTAAATATAATACAAACAAGTAAACGAGTCAGAAACATTGGAGTGACAATGTTGCCAAAAGTTTATTTGCCACTAGTTAAATAATAAAGCTAATGTTACTAATAATAAATATTAGTGCATGCTGATCTGCTTTTTATTTTATATGGTCAGCAATTATCCCAGTTCTTTTATAAAAGCTGTGGTTCAAGGTGTGTTTTAACCCAAATTAACTAGAGAGATCAGTTGTCGGTCCAAAGGTATGCTTATGAAAAGCAACTTTTTTTTTTGAAAACTTAAAATAAAAATGGAAATTAGTAAAATACTTAATTATACTCTATTCACTATACATTAAGAAAAAACGCCTGAAAAATATTGTATTTTATTGGTTTAAAAAGTCAGTAACCATAGTTACCACAATAAAAAATGTATTTTATTGGTTTAAAACTACAGCACTCACTAGAGGCGAATTTTTTTATTATCAACGGTTAAAAAGACGTTTTAAAGCGTATTTAAAAATGACGTCGTTAAAAATGTAGTAAAAAAACGATGTTTTTAAACCTATATATCAGCTGACAATTTTTAACCTCACTTTTCCTGTTGCTTGACCCCAAGATCGTTTAACTAGGTAAGGTTGCCTCATTACGTCACATATGTACCGCACTGCTGGTTCCTACATAGCAAACAAGGATGTCTAGACGGATAATGCCATGAGGGCGAAAGAGCGCGATATACAATATTTAAAAATCAGCTAGAATGATCATTGTTAAATAATTTATTAATAGGATATAAAGAAATTACGGTAACAACTGGAATTAACAGTATTTAAAAGTATTTCTTTAATATTGACAAAAAACACAAACTACACTGTTAAAAACTTCATTAAATAATGAGCAAAATACATATGTGACGTATGGTCCGCCATGTTGCAAGGCTTACGAGGCAACCTTACCTAGTCAAACGATCTAGGGTTCAAAAGACGTTTTAAAGCGTATTTAAAAATGACGTCGTTAAAAATGTTTTTACCGATGTTTTTAAACCTATGTATCAGCTGATAATTTTTAATCTCACTTTTACTGTTGCTTGACCCAGCTCGCGAGCTACTTCATTTTTTAGTTATTTAATTATTTTTCTTTTCTTCATTTATTTTATAAATAATTCTTTTTCGTATTTGTAACATCCACAACTACAACAGCCGCCAGACTACTTAATATCTGTCTCTTTTAGGGGATCTCACTTCTTTACAGCGTTCTCCGACCTGTTTTCAAAAACGGTTGAACACGCGACGTTGATGACGTCATCATTTACCGTAAAAATGTAATGATTTTGAACCGTTGACAATAAAAAATTCGGCTTAAGTTTTTATTATCAATTTATAGTGGCCAAAGTACAAGATCGTTTAATAGGTAAGGTTGCCTCATTACGTCACATATGTACCGCACTGCTGGTTCCTTATTGGCGCCAACATAGCAAACAAGGATGTCTAGACGGATAATGCTATGAGGGCGAAAGAGCGCGATACACAATATTTAAAAATCAGCTAGAATAATCAATAATTTATTAATAGGAAATAAAGAAGTTACGGTAACAACTGGAATTAACAGTATTTAAAAGTATTTCTTTAATATTGACAAAAAACACAAACTACACTGTTAAAAACTACATTAAATAATGAGCAAAATACATATGTGACGTATGGTCCGCCATGTTGAAACGCTTACGAGGCAACATTACCTATTAAACGATCTTGACCAAAGTACAGGTGAAAGTTGCTTTACATAACCTCACCTTAATATGAAAAAATAAAAGAAAGAGACGGGCTAAGCCCTTTAAGAAAAGGAAAAATAATGGTGATCGATCCTCTTAGGTCGACTTACCCAACTTAATTTAGTAATCCATCTATAAAATAATTTTTAACGTAGACTTAAGAAAATAGCATTCCACCTCCCGAAAATTATTTATTAATTTTTTTAACATGTGATATTTCTAAAGGTATTTTTATAATTTTAAAGTTTTTATTGCTGCAATTTATCTTGCATAAAATACAGGGTGAAAAATCGATTAGGATACATGTGTAATGTATATGGCGGTAATTCTACATAATAAAATAATGTACCAGGTGTCAAATTAAAAATTTACAACCCCCTTCACTTTTTTATTATTTTTACGTACAAAATAAATAATTATATGAGTTTATTGGGTTAATTCTGCAGTTTTTGAATCAATAATAAGATTTTAAATGTATCTTAAAATGTTCAGGGTAGAACAGACAGTATGATTTTTTAAAATCGAACACCCAGTATATTAAGTCACTAATAAAAAGATCTTTTAAAGAGCTTTAAAAAATACTACATATGATATATCTATATTCATTAGTTTCGGAAATATGATCATCCAAAACTAAAGCATAATATGGATGGTGGAGGGGAGGATAACCATCTGAATGTTTTAAAAAGTGTCCGTCGAAAGGAGCAACTTAAGATGGCACCACCGTAGCCAGAGGAGATTTTTTAACCAATGAGCAAGAATTATTAGAGAGAGATACAAAATGAAAAGGGACAGATAGATACAAAATAAAAAAGGAAAGAAATACCAAAATTCCTCCACTGGCTACTGTGGCGCCATCCCAATTTGCTACATTCCAATGGCCACTTTTTCAACTTTTCCGCCATAAAAGATGGTTATCCTCCCTCCACCATCCATAAAGCATAAACAGAGAATAAACAGAGACAACAATGAGACAAGTAACTGGTCCCAACAATTTGTCCATTGTATTTATCTCTTTCTGGTTTAACGCAAGTTCCAATAAATATATCTTTGTCTTTCATCATGGCAGGCTATCGTAGATGGAGCAATCATCGCTTTGCCCTGGTTGCCAAGTTGTTTACAATTTCTGAATGTAAACTTTAATGTCCTTTTTGGCTTACATCTAATTAAGAGAAAGAAAATATACCATGAATCGAATATTTTTAACTTGACAACGTTGGCGCAGGCAGTCACGCCGAGATGTTATTTGATATTTGTGTTTGATATTTTTCAATGGCCGATTTGTTTGGACAGTTTGTTTACATTTTCTGTGATTTATTGTGTGTTTCGTGGTTTTTTACCTTTAATTGGACTTTGAATATTGACTTTTATTAATGATCACAGTGTATATATTAAATTTGTGCTTTTCAACAGATAATTTAAGGTAATATTGACATGGTTATCTGCAAGAAAAAATCTTTATAAAAACCAAATAAATGACATTTTTAATTAGGTGTGTGTAATTATTGAACTAAACCCCAATATTTTATATTAATAGAAAACAAAAACAAGTACCTAACATTAAAGGCAAAAATAGCACAGCTATATAATTTGAATTTGGCGGGCAAACCATAAAGTCGACTCACGTGCCATCTGCGTTTACCTTCCTTAAAGACAGACAAGGAAGGCCCAGCAGCTATCTCTCTTTCGGATAATTTATTTACACTTAGTTGCTCGTCTCATTGTTGTCTCTGCTAACACGCCGCTTTTTTCAATAGGCTTTATACTATCAAAATATTTTAAGAACGCTTTCTTAAAAACTCACGAAACTATCTCGAGCAGCTGCAAGAAACATATTTATCGTCTCTTGCATGAAAAAAAAACCTAAAAAATTGTAAAAACACCCTGAGGTAGAGCTCAAACGCTGTAAGAAGAACACCGCGACGTCATAACCATAGTGACTGTGACGCTTCACCCACCCTTGGCGACGGGATTATGGGCCTGCAAAATTTTTATTATTATTATTTTAATAAT
Source organism: Listronotus bonariensis (assembly GCA_014170235.1). Classification (NCBI taxonomy): domain Eukaryota; kingdom Metazoa; phylum Arthropoda; class Insecta; order Coleoptera; family Curculionidae; genus Listronotus; species Listronotus bonariensis. The sequence continues at coordinate 54,528 of JACEGR010001870.1, forward strand.
TAACTACGCCACTTGACTTGAAGTAGGCAAAGACCAAATAGATAACTTATATTAGACGATGACGTAGCTGTGTTCTTCTAAGAGCGTTTGATCTCTAAAAGAAATTTAAAACTTGTAGACAGTAGTACTTTGTTTTTCTTAGGAATACGTTGTAACAACATAAACTTTCTTCTTATGAACGTCTGTAATAAGAATAATATAAAAACAGTTACGTTAAGATTTTCTTTATTCCCTAATTTTCGTTTCGAAGTTGTCACCGCTCGTACTGCTACTGACGACGGTGTTCTTCGGATTCGATCTGTCTAGAGAATCCATGTTTCTGCTGCCCTTCCGTCTCCTCTCCCTCCTCCCGTCCATGCTGACGTTTGTGCTCTGCGTTGTATTACCTAGACTACAGAAAAATTTGCCAACTAAAGTTTTGTTTAAACGTCTGTTTTTATCTAAACTTTATGTAATTCGAGAAACATTACTTATACAGGGTGTTTCAGAATAAGATTTAATAACCACTATTACTGTTAAGTTTAGTAATAATAAACCGTTATCATTAAATATGCCGGGTATATAAACACGCCGAACAAGTTGTTATTGTGAAGTTGGTAAAATATATAATAGCTTTGTTCGCGGGTTCGATTCTGAACCGGTTCTGGGACTATTCGCATGCGCAGTAGAAAAAAAGCAGCGTTCGCGGTTAGTAAAATCCTGAATTTTTAGTAACAGTTCTGTGTTCGCGGGTTACAATGGAATCAGTTCGTTACCGGTTCGTAACCTACGATTAGCAGTCCTGGGATTTTTGTTGGAACTAAAAGTTCAGTTCGGAATTTCATGCGCATTGTCGACATGGTCAGCTGTTTTCTGTTTTTGTGGTACAGAAATAAACCGTTGTATTAACAGTTTATTTATTTCTGCCACTTTTAATGCGGGTTAATATACCTGTTGAATATTTTTTTATATTTTTGTGATTCTGAGCGTATATAAGCAAAGGATTTTTAATTGTATTCAGTATGAATGTATGTATGCAATAAAATAAATAAAGATTTAATTAAAAATATAGACAATATTACAAGATTTTACCATTTCTTGTTGTTTGAATTTTATCTTTAGTTAAATACACATACTTATGTTAAAAACGAGAGGAAGCAGGGAATCCCTCGTCTTCCGCCGAGAGACCTCAGTGGCTTTCGACAGTAGAACAATTTACCTTTTTGTTTGAATTTAATTTTTTTTTTTGTGTAGTATCCAATTTAACCATGAAAATTCTAACCAAAAGGCTAGGTTAGGAATACATCCTCAGCTGTATAGAAAATCGTTCCGCGGTAAATAAAAATTCCGAACTAATAAATAACTAGACATGCGCTTTAAAACAATTCTAAACCAGTTCGGTTCTAGTTCAGAATTGGTTCATTAAAATACAGGGTGGCCCACCATATTCTGACACGGTCTGTAGCTGGATAACCATGGGGTTTTTAAAAAGAGTAAATACTGGAAACATATACAGGTCGGATAAGACCACAGTATAAAATTATTTTAGTCTATACAGGGTGTCTCAAAAAAGTGTGACGTAATGTGCTATATTTTTTAAATGGAACACCCTATATTTCATGACGGTTTTAGATTCTACTTTAAAAAATATCTCAAGTTTGTTTATAGTACCAAGTGTCTAATTTTATTCGTTTTTTGTGATATTTTGATTTTTTTTGAAAAATGCAGAGGTAAAATTAAATTGATTTTACTCTTAACACTTTTAACACTTTAAACTTTAAAATGTAAACAAGATTAGAAAAAAGTCTGCCATATCATACGTAGGTCAAATCAAGATCGAAATATTGTACAGGGTGATCAAAAATAATTTTCAATTTTTCAGAAAATCAAATAGCCATATCTCTCTTATTTTAAATGGAACACTCCTGTATTTTTTAACGTCACATGATGACAAATAAAATACTCTTCAAATGGTGTATAGGTTGCCTATACCTATCTTTTGTGCTTTTTTAGTAAAATCTGTTTTTACAAATTTTTAGTCCAAATGTTTATTTAAATTAAAGTTGGCTGTGATCATAGCAGAAGCCATTAATATTTTCTTAAGAAAATAACAGCGACCATTCATTGATTACTAGTGTTCTAGTCAGTTTAAAAGAAATTTGTACCGTGGGTGTCTTAAGCGAGGTAAGAGGGAGGTTTGTTAGTAGCCATGGGACTTTAAATTACTTGAAGATTTGGGGGGAAGGAAAGACCTCCGCGGGCAGCAGGTTCCACAGTCTAGAAACTCTAGGGGATAAAAGAACGAACAAAGTGAGAAGTTCGGGGCCCGTCCAGTTGGACCGTATAGGGATGCATTACGCGCGGAACCACGAGTTTCTCTGTTGGGAACCGTGAGTGGAGGAACTATACTGGTCAATTCTTCAGAGCAGAAGCCATGGAAGTACTCTATAAAAAAGCTGATAACCGCCCACAGCCCGACGATGGGCAAGAGAGGGAAGCCTTTCTGTAAGTGAAGGATCATTAATGAGACGAATAGCCCTTCTTTGAATAGAATCAAGAATGCTCAGGGTTGTTGGGGACGCCATGCCCCAGATATGAGAACAATATTCCAAGGGAGGTCGGATTTGGGACACATACAAAGTGTATAAATTAGAAGCGGAAAAATACTTTTAGCTCGAAAGAGAAATCCAAGCTTTTTTGAAGCCGCCGTGGCTATAGATACAATGTGTTTATGCCAGTTAAGGTTACTTTCAAATGTGACGCCCACGAGATTGAAGGTGTCTTTGCTCTGTAGAACTTGGCCGCTCATAAGTAGAGGATGAGTATTTGATGACTCTTTTCGCGACAAGGAACATGACTGTGTTTTGGATGCATTAAAATGGACGAGATTTTTGGCGCCCCAATCCAATATTAAATTAAGATCCTGCGAAAGAGATATCTGCATCGCTCTGCGTTTATTTTCCAAGTCAGGTTTAGTGATGGGTTTAGGGACCTGAAAGCTGGAGTGAAGGGTACTATCGTCGGCGAAACTATGAATGGAATTAGTTGTGGACGAGAGAAGGTCGTTGATGTGAAGAAGAAACAATGTTGGTGCCAGAACTGAGCCCTGAGGGACTCCAGCATTTACTTGGTGAAAGCTTGAAGAATGGCCGTCCACAATAACTGATATACGTCGATCAGATAGATAACTAGAGAGCCAAGTACAGAGTTTAGTTGAAAGACCATAGGAGGGAAGTTTATTAAGAAGTGCGGCATGCCAGACCTGGTCAAAAGCTTTGATATATCAAGAGCAACGATCTGGGACTCACCTAGAAACTCAAGAGACTTATTCCAACAGTGTGATACGAAGGAAAGAAGATCTGCTGTAGATCTTTGTGGCGAAATCCATACTGCCTGTCGTGCAAAATTTTGTGTTTTTCTAAGTACTTAAGAATTTGTGAATTAATTAATTTTTCCATTACTTTACAAAGAACTGAGAGAATTGAAATTGGTCTATAGTTAGATGGAAGCGATTTAGATCCTTTCTTGGGAATAGGTTGAACACGTGCAGCCTTCCAGCTCTCCGGAAAGATACCTGTGTCGTAAGAAATTCGAAAGAGCCGAGTTAAGATTGGTGCAAGTTCTGGAGCACATTTTTTTAAAACGATTGCTGGTATGCCGTCCAGCCCAGACGATTTCTTGGTGTTAAGGGAGGAAAGGATACGCTTAATGTGTTTTACTTTAAAAATAATATCGGGCATTTTATGAGGAACTGGGGCAACCGTTGGAATTGGATGATTTACGGGAGGGTCAAGGGTTGAATTGGCAGCAAATTGTTTGGCAAATAGTTCTGCCTTCCCTTTAGCAGTAGAAATAATTTCATCTTCCAAAGTTAGTGGTGGAAAAGAACTGGCACAAAAATTCCTACTTATGTTTTTCGCAAAGGACCAGAAGGATTTGCTGCCATTTGAGCAAGAAAGAACTTTGTTTTTGATACGATTGTCGAAGGAGTCTTTGGCTTCAGAAATTGTTTGATTGTAGTAGTTTCTTGCTTCAATGCTGGCCTGTCGGTTTTCTGGACTAGGATCCTGTAGAAACTTCTTGTGAGCCTGAACTTTTAAAATTCTGGCTTTTTCACAAGATTTGGAAAACCAGGGTTTGTTATTGGATTTTTTGGGGTTCTTGATGGTGTGTGGAATATAGGTTTCAATGCCCAATTGAATTGATTCAGTAAGTTGATTGCAAATTTGGGAAGGATCACGAGAAGAAAAGCAGATGGAATTCCAGGGGTAAGTGGCGAAGAAGTCCCTTAGGCCATCCCAGTCGGCTGAGTTGTAGTGCCATACGGTGCGTGGTGGCATGTATTCATTTACCTCGGGATGTGCAGGGTAAGATATAGTAACTAAGCCATGATCTGAGCGACCTAGGGGTGCTGTGACAGATGTTTCATAGAGTTCGGGGTTTGTAGTAAGAAAGAGATCTAGGGGATTTGAACTATGATTTGGGACTCTAGGAAAGTAGGTGGGTTTCATAATAAGGTTGGTAAGAGAGTTACTGACTGCGAAGATTTCGGCTGCTCTGCCTTGGGGGTCAGTTTTTGAAGAGCCCAGCCAATCCTTATTATGGACATTGAAGTCGCCAAGCACGATTACTCAGCCGATGGAAACTGAGAAATTATGCTATCGATCTTTGTTGAAAGAAAGTCAAAGAATTCGACATAGGAATTATTAGATGGGGACCGGTACAAACAGCAGATAAATTTAGTTGAAGACCTAAGGGAAAGTTTGAGCCAAAGGATATCAGGCCTACCCGATTCAAGATTAGAAACTCGAGCACAAGCCAGATCGTTGCGGACGTAAGCACATACGCCACCATGTGGGCGGAAAGACGAAATAAGTTCGTAGCCTGGGAAGAGAAGGTGGCTGGTTGAAGATTTAGAACTTATTTGTGTTTCCGTTAGAAACAGTATGTGGGGCTTAGATGACTGAAGGTGATGGTGAACGGAGTTTATATTGGTGTTAAGCCCACATATGTTTGCAAAAGAAATTAAACTTCTCGATGAAGGCCTCTCCCGGATGCACCCCCTCGCCCGGAGATCCGAATGGAGGGGTATTTTACCTCCGGAATATTTTACTTCCGGGTGTGCCGCCATCATTTGTACATAGTTTGGGGGTTAAAAGGAAAAAAAAGAAAAAGAAAAAGAAGGAAGAAGGAAAAACTGACTCACAAACCCAGAACCCGAAACGTCCGTTAAGACTTCACGGGTTCTTTAAAGGGTGAGTGGGGTGGTACCTCCTCAGGCGAGGAAAGCTCCTCTACCACCTCAATGATTTTAAACAAAACCTTCTTTCTACAACAAAAAGATGATATAATACTGGTAGGATGTGAAAAATGGTTTACTTTAGTCTAGAGTTAATCCTGAAAATATTCCAGGAGAAACCATCTGATAACCTTTAATATTTGCTTTAAAAAAATTGGAGAACAGCATTATGGATAATGAAGAACAGAGTTATAGGTCACAGAATGGTCATAACTGACAAGAGGCGTTATTAGGATTGTTTAAAAACACAAGTTTTATCATTACCACATTCAGCTGAAATAAGTGTTATTGGAAGTAGCATTATAAGAATTCAATGATTTTTTCTTTCTGTAAATTTTAAAAATATATAGATAATAAAATTTTTTTAATTTTGTGCTTTTTTCCAACAAATTTATACATTTTGCAATAACGGCTTGTAAATAGGCATAGCTATATCACAGCCTACTTACATTTAAATAGACATTTGGAATAAAAATATGTTAAAAACGGAATTTACTTAAAAAGTATAAAAGATAGGTATAGGCAACCTATACACCATTTGAAAGAGCATTTGGTTTGGCATCATGTGGGTGTAAAAATACAGGGTGTTCCATTTAAAATAAGAGAGATCATATTTGACTTTCAAAATTGAAATTATTTTTGATCACCCTGCATAACGAAGATCTCGATATGACCTACGCTGATAAGGTGACTTTCCTAATTTTGTAACAAATTTTGAAGTTTAAGGAGTTTATATTGTTAAAATAAAAATTAATTTAATTGTACCCTGCATTTTTGAAAAAATCAAATATCACAAAAACAAATAAAATTAGACACTTGGTACTATTAACAAAGTTAAATTGTTTTTTATGTAAAATCTAAAACCGTCATAAAATATAGGGTGTTCCATTTTAAAAAATATAACTTTGATACGTCACAATTTTTTGAGACATCCTGTATAGAGAAATAATTTTATACTGTGGCCTTATCTGACCTGTATATGTTTTAGTATTTACTTTTTTAAAACCCCATGGTTATCCAGCTACAGACCGTGTCGAATATGATGGGCCACTCCTGTATTTTAATAAAATTTGGTATTTAGCCACCATGCATTAAGAGAAATTTTCTGGTGCACATTTATTTTTGTATTGTTTTAGAATAAATAATTAAAAAAAAAATATGGTACGCCACTACAATATCTAAAAAAATATATTTGCTTTCTTCGTCAGAAAATAATTTTGTTCTAAAAAAGCAGTGGCGTAGAATTTACAAAATGGTGGAGACTCCAGATAACTCGCCAATCTTAGCGTCAGTATTGTAAGATTTCTAACTGATTTTTTTAAGCGTTTTCTATTTGTGAAAATTGCATCCTAAACTCATATCAAAAATAGTGACTACAAAAAGTTTTTAAGCTCTGATTCCGCTCTTTACATAGAGCTAACTTTCGCGGCAATGAGCAGGAAAGTGAGCAGAGGCAGTAGTTGCACGTAAAGGCGTTATTAAGTTCTTAAATGTACAGCCTTACCTAGACGATCGACCTGAAGTAAGGCTACTCTGACTGTCATGCAAACGACTGGATGAAGGTTTGTTATGACGTTCACTATCCCACGTTAACGATGAAGGCTGCGAAAGAAATGGTTTGTTAAAATGCGGAGTTCGTCACAAACCTCCGTATACCAAGATTGGTCAAAATTATAGACAATTACCAAAAACTTAATCTTGGTACACAAATTACTACTACAACTAACCATTAGAGTTTCCACTCTGTCTCCACATGGGCAGCCTGTCACTGATCTCCTTGAAGCTCGGCCTCCTATTGGCCTGTTCCGCCCAGCATTCCACCATAAGGGCATAACAGTAACTGGGACAAGCATCAGGACATGGAAGAAGCTTCCTCGAACGGATCATATTGATCACGTCTTGATTGTTTTTCCATAATACGGCTGAAAATCACAGAAAATAATTAAAAACTAGATTGAATGCGTCGAATTTGAACGGGTTTAATATACAGGGTGGCCCACCATATTCGACACGGTCTGCACCTGGATAACCATGAGGTTTTTAAAAAAATTAAATACTGAAACATTTACAGGTCGGATAAGACCACAGTATAAAATTATTTAAGTGTATACAGGGTGTCTCAAAAAAGTGTGACGTATCAAAGTTATATTTTTTTAAATGGAACACCCTTTATTTTATGACGTTTTTAAGATTCTACTTTAAAAATAACTCAAGTTTGTTTGTAATACTAAGTGTCTAATTTTATTCGTTTTTGTGATATTTGATTTTTTTGAAAAATGCAGAGGTAAAATGAAATTGATTTTACTTTAACACTTTTAATACTTTAAACTTTAAAATATGTAACAAGATTAGAAAAAGTCTGCCATATTATACGTAGGTCCAATCAATATCAAATATTGTACAGGGTGATCAAAAATAATTTCAATTTTTTAGAAAATCAAATAGCCATATCTCTCTTATTTTAAATGGAACACCCTGTATTTTTTTACGTCACATGATGACAAATAAAAATACTCTTTCAAATGGTGTATAGGTTGCTTATACCTATCTTTTGTGCTTTTTGGTAAAATCTGTTTTTACAAATTTTTAGTCCAAATGTTTACTTAAATTAAAGTTGGCTGTGACATAGCAGCCATTAATATTTTTCTTAAGAAAATAACAACGACCATTTATTGATTACTAGTGTTTTAGTCAGTTTAAAAAATATTCCAAGAGAAACCATCTGATAACCTTAATAGTTGCTTTAAAAAAATTGACACAGTGATTATGGATAATGGAAGAAACGAGTTATACGTCACAGAATGTCGTCAAAACTGACCAGAGGCGTTATTAGGATTGTTTAAAAACACAAGTTTTATCATTACCACATTCAGCTGAAATAAGTGTTATTGGAAGTAGCATTATAAGCAACTAATAAATTTTTTTCTGTGAATTTTAAAAATAGTGGCAGATAATACAAAATCTTTTAATTTTGTGCTTTTTTCCAACAAATTTACATTTTGCAATAGCGGCTTAGTAAATAGGCATAGCTATATCACAGCCTACTTACATTTAAATAGACATTTGGAATAAAAATATGTTAAAACGGAATTTACTTAAAAAGTATAAAAGATAGGTATAGGCAACCTATACACCATTTGAAAGAGCATTTGGTTTGTCATCATGTGGTGTAAAAAATACAGGGTGTTCCATTTAAAATAAGAGAGATATTGCTATTTGACTTTCTAAACAATTGAAATTATTTTTTGATCACCCTGTATAATCTATGATCTCGATATGACCTACGTATGATAAGGCAGACTTTTCCTAATCTTGTAACAAATTTTAAAGTTTAAGGAGTTTATATTGTTAAAATAAAATTAATTTAATTGCACCCCTGCATTTTGAAAAAAAAATCAAATAACACAAAAACGAATAAAATTAGGCACTTGGTACTATTAACAAACTTAAATTATTTTTTATGTAGAATCTAAAACCGTCATAAAATATAGGCTGTTTCATTTAAAAAATATAACTTTGATACGTCACACTTTTTTGAGACATCCTGTATAGAGTAAAATAATTTTAAACTGTGGCCTTATCCAACCTGTATATGTTCCATTATTATATTTTTTTAAAAACCCCATGGTTATCCAGCTACAGACCGTGTCGAATATGGTGGGCCACCCTGTAGTTTTATATACGTTTAGCCACTTCAAAAGGTGTATAGGTAAATAATGCAACAACAAAGCGGGATCGATGGGTCACCAACCAAACACATGCCGCCATTCTTTGTATAATATCTACCTGTTAGTGTTTTACACGCGTTAGACTGTCTCTTTTTCAAGCGTTGCCCCTGAAACTTTTTGAATTGGCTGAAAGTATAAAATTCAATCAAAGTGGGCAAGTGCGACAAATACTTTTGGCAGCAGTATTTATAACCTATTATTTGTGTTACGTCAAAATTTAATTTTTCTCATAAATAAATAATAATAATAAAGAAAAACATTTCTAGGCCCTCAAAAAGTGCTTATTTAACACCTTTAAAATCTTGATTTTACCAATGTCAATGTCAATTGTCATTTGTAACTGGACTTTTTTGATGAATACTTCTCATTTACCTGTAAGCCATAACTATAAATCTCCCATAAAACAACCCCATAACTCCACACATCGGACTCCGTGGTAAATTTCCCGTAAAGGATGGACTCTGGGGGCATCCACCTGACTGGCAGCAAAGATTTGGATTGTACCCTAAAAAAATCAATTGAAAGATGTGATTTCTTATTTATGAGTTATTCTAGGGACCATCAACAACACTTAGAAGGTTCCAAAAATTTCAACGCTTATATAGATTTTAGGTAAAACAAAAAAACTATTTTTTTGACATGTGGAAAGTCCCAAATTAAAGGGAGCTAAATCTGGAGAAAAGAGTGGATCTACATCTTTTTAAATTTACCTGTAGTAATCACACGAATACATATCTCTACTAAGTCCAAAATCGCTGATTTTCACTTCCATATTTTTAGAGACAAGGCAGTTTCTTGCAGCCAAATCTCTGTGCACATAATGATTTTCGGAAAGGTACTCCATACCTAAAAAATTAAATTAAAAAAATATTTTCGATGGGTTTAGGAACGAAAAAAAAAAGAATAGAGCAAACGAAAGAAACTAAGTTATCCACTTACCTCTAGCAATTTGAATAGCTATATCCAAAAACTGATCATGCGTCAAACATCTTCTATTTTCGGGAGAGTTTGCCCTTAAAAATTCATGCAAGTCACCCTAAAAAAAAATATTTTTGTTAAAATTCAAACACTGTTAACATGAAAAATGGTACGAGAAGCACTACTTATAATTTCAGACCTGGCAACACCGAGTATTGTTAGGTACCATTTGACATTTCCACGTTGAGATATGATGGTTGAGGTTAGAGATGCGAGATCAAAGCCAAACATTGATGTTGAACATCAAAAGCTGACCATCGATAGCATCGAACAAGCTATCTATCTATCTATGTAACGGAATCTTTGAGCCTAACTTTAACCAACTTCCAGCTATTCGATTTCTTTGAAACTTTGCACACGTGTCAAGGACCGATGAAGATGCAATAATTCTAAAAACAGTATCCCGTTATCTTTTTTGAATCGCCAGGAAAAAATTCCATTATATTATAAAAACAACACCTAGGATGCCATCTGTTGGCAACATTTCAAACTTTGCTATTAAATGAAGAAGAAATTTTTAGTTTTTGGCTAATAATTTGGTTAGTTGCACCTATGGGTGTTCAATTTTTATGAACAATAAAATATAGGGTTAGTTGCACCATTAGTTCAAGGATTCCATAATAAAAATTACATTATGTGTAATGTATACATAATACATAATGTGCAATTAATAAAAATTAACATTCTTTTTTTGGATCGCCAGGAAAAAAATTTTCCTTTTATATTATAAAAATATAAAAACAACACCTAGGTTGCCACCTGTTGGCAAACATTTCAAACTTTGCTATTAAATGAAGAAGAAATTTTTAGTGGGTTGCAATATATTGGCAACGGTCCAAACATTGCTCTGGATTGCCATCTGTTGGCAAAATTTCAAACTTTGCTACTTAATGAAGAAGAAATTTTTTAGTGAGTTGCAATCTGTTGGAAAAATTTTAAAAATTTGCCACTCTTGTTCATTAAAAATTTTTTTCGCCATTTTGTCAAGAGTAGCAGAAAACTAAAAATGAAAAATAATTAATAGTTTAAAAAAACTAAAAAACACGCTTTATATGCAACCGAACTAAAAATTAGAAAATAATTTTTCATTAAAAAAATATTGTCATTTCATAGTAAAAAGCGTGGGGTGATAAATATATTAAATGTTATAATTATTATATTTTGCAAATATCTATGATGGAAAAGTTATGAAAAATAGTAAAATGCACCCCACGCTTTTTACTATGAAATGACAATATTTTTTTTAATGAAAAATTATTTTCTAATTTTTAGTTCGGTTGCATATAAAAGCGTGTTTTTTAGTTGTTCGATTTATCGCTTGCCATCGATAGTTAGTTTTCGGTCTCAACATCGATTTTTGTCTTTAATGTCGCATGCCTAGTTGATATGTCACCTTGCGCGGCGTTGACAGATTGTGTATAATTTCCCTACATTAAGGAAAATATGTAACGTGTCTGAAATTATGGTAATTTATTAATTTTTGAGCAAATAAACTGTCATTTGAATTCTAATTCAAATTGACTATTGTTATTCCCCTCCATATATAAGCACTGCTTCTCATGTGATTTTATACAAAAGTAAAACTATAAACTTACCTCAGACACATATACTGAACAACACACATCATTGGGGTCCTGTTTAGACACCACGCCCAACAAACATATAATGTTAAGGTGGTGCTTCAACTCGGAAATTAACCTCGATTTCCCTCTGGAAGTCCGCCTGCGCTTTGGCTGATGCGTTCTCCTTCAGGGACTTGACCGCGACGAAAACTTGGCCAGTTTTGGTTTTTTAGTTCACCTTTATACACTTTTCCTAGGATACATAAAAGTAGTAACGATAACGTGTAGTGAAGTGACTGGTAGTTATTTAAGGTGTTAGGGAACTAATGTTTGTAACTTTAAGAGGTAATTCCTTGTATTATTTAAGCCAAAAAGTTCTTAATAAATTTTGTCCGAAAATCAATCGTTTCAAGAAAATACAGTCGTAAATAATTATTTGTTTTCAAACATTAGGCAACTACAGGATCCTAGTCCAGAAAAACCGACAGGCCAGCATTGAAGCAAGAAACTACTACAATCAAACAATTTCTGAAGCCAAAGACTCCTTCGACAATCGTATTAAAAACAAAGTTCTTCTGCTCAAATGGCAGCAAATCTTTCTGGTCCTTTGCGAAAAACATAAGTAGGAATTTTTGTACCAGTTCTTTTCCACCACTAACTTTGAAGATGAAATTATTTCTACCGCTAAAGGAAAGGCAGAACTATTTGCTAAACAATTTGCTGCCAATTCAACCCTTGACCCTCCCGTAAATCATCCAATTCCAGCGGTTACCCCAGTTCCTCATAAAATGCCCGATATTATTTTTAAGGTAAAACACATTAAGCGTATCCTTTCTTCCTTAACACCAAGAAATCGTCTGGGCTGGATGGCATACCAGCAATCGTTTTAAAAAATGTGCTCCAGAACTTGCACCAATCTTAACTCGGCTCTTTCGAATTTCTTACGACACAGGTATCTTTCCGGAGAGCTGGAAAGCTGCACGTGTTCAACCTATTCCCAAGAAAGGATCTAAATCTCTTCCATCTAACTATAGACCAATTTCAATTCTCTCAGTTCTTTGTAAAGTAATGGAAAAATTAATTAATTCACAAATTCTTAAGTACTTAGAAAAACACAAAATTTTGCATGACAGGCAGTATGGATTTCGCCACAAAAGATCTACAGCAGATCTTCTTCCTTCGTATCACACTGCTGGAATAAGTCTCTTGAGTTTCTAGGTGAGTCCCAGATCGTTGCTCTTGATATATCCAAAGCTTTTGACCAGGTCTGGCATGCCGCACTTCTTAATAAACTTCCTCCTATGGTCTTTCAACTAAACTCTGTACTTGGCTCTCTAGTTATCTATCTGATCGACGTATATCAGTTATTGTGGACGGCCATTCTTCAAGCTTTCACCAAGTAAATGCTGGAGTCCCTCAGGGCTCAGTTCTGGCACCAACATTGTTTCTTCTTCACATCAACGACCTTCTCTCGTCCACAACTAATTCCATTCATAGTTTCGCCGACGATAGTACCCCTTCACTCCAGTTTTCAGGTTCCTAAACCCATCACTAAACCTGACTTGGAAAACAAACGCAGAGCGATGCAGATATCTCTTTCGCAGGATCTTAATTTAATATTGATTGGGGCGCCAAAATCTCGTCCATTTTAATGCATCCAAAACACAATCATGTTCCTTGTCGCGAAAAGAGTCATCAAATACTCATCCTCTACTTATGAGCGGCCAAGTTTTACAGAGCAAAGACACCTTCAATCTTGTGGGCGTCACATTTGAAAGTAACCTTAACTGGCATAAACACATTGTATCTATAGCCACGGCAGCTTCAAAAAGCTTGGATTTCTTTCGAGCCAAAAGTATTTTTCCGCTTCTAATTTATACACTTTATATGTGTCCCAAATCCGACCTCCCTTGGAATATTGTTCTCATATCTGGGGCATGGCGTCTCCCACAACCCTAAGCATTCTTGATTCTATTCAAAGAAGAGCTATTCGTCTCATTAATGATCCTTCACTTACAGAAAGGCTTCCCTCTCTTGCCCATCGTCGGGCTGTGGGGATTTATCGCTTTTTTATAGGTACTTCCATGGCTTCTGCTCTGAAGAATTGTCCAGTATAGTTCCTCCACTCACGGTTCCCAACAGAGAAACTCGTGGTTCCGCGCGTATGCATCCCTATACGGTCCAACTGGACAGGCCCCGAACTTCCACTTTGTTCGTTCTTTTATCCCTAGAGTTTCTAGATTGTGGAACCTGCTGCCCGCGGAGGTCTTTCCTTCCCCCCAAATCTTCAAGTATTTAAGTCCCGTGTCAACAAACTCCCTCTTACCTTCGCTTAAGACACCCACGGTACGTTAGTATTTAGGCTTTTAGCCTCGTGGTTTGTCCACACCACAGATTTCTTATGCGAAAATACCTATTTAGGATTTAAACAAACATACCTATATCCAAAAGTTAATGATGAGGAAGATACGGGTGTTTAAGGATATAAATATTTATTATTCATGCATTTCGATAATTTCGATATGTTTTAAACATTTTAATAAAACTCGGTATCCAGGAGTTTTTAGCTATCAGCTATTTATATCTGAGCAGTTGTAACATACATACTTTCGGGTGCACTGAACAACTAAAACGTGAATACCTTAAAAACGGTTGTCAAGACCGATTCTTACTAAGTATACCTTTTTGTGCAGAAAGCATAGAGAAGCTTACTAGTTTACATACATACAGAGTAGTAACAAAAATTGGGTAGTTTTAGAGAATTTTAAATAGTGTACCCATCGCCCTCTAGTCTACACACAAAAATTAATATTCGATCTGAAAAGCTAATGTTTAAAAACCCCGAGATACCGTTTTATTAAGATATTTAAAAAGGGGGAACAATTATCGAAATAAATTTACTTTTTTCTTTTTACTATGACACCCTCCGTATCTTCCTTATTATAAACTTTTGGATATTAGGTATGTTTGGTTAAATCTTAATATTTTGGCATAAGGAATCTGTGGTTTTTCTGTGTACCATTCATTAGCGGACACCTTGTATACAAAGTTTTTAAAATGGTTTTGACTTACGGAACCATGGAAAATGTTTTGCTCTGCCAGGTACCTCATCGTCCTGTCGTCGCTTTGATAATTTTTAATTTTCAATATTTAAACCACATTTATGTTTTTGTTTTAGGTTATGCCTATTAAAATAATCCAATAAATTTTGTTTACAACATACAGTTCTTTTTTGTTTTCTCCTTAATTCTACGCCACTGATCTGCCTAAATCAAACATGGCCGAAAATGGCCCGACTTGACGTCACAGCCGCGCTAGCCAATATGGCGAATGTCGTGACCTTATCTCACGATTTTCCGACATAGGTTATAAGGAACTTTATGCTAGCAAAATGCAAGTAAACACCTCTTAAAATTATGAGCATTATTTTCCTAACACCCTGTATAATTCTTGTTGCGAATGTAATTAATAAACTAACAACATATTATACAATACTTACCAAAAGCGCCCTCTCCAAGTTCCTTTATAAACCTAACCTCCTTGTACGTATAGTGAGGCAAACTCTGATAGCCAATCTTACTGCTATGATTCCGTGGATTCGTCGGTATGTTATTCGGTGGCAGTAGGCTGTTCAGCTCTATGGGACTCGATGGTCCAGGGTTCCCGTAGATATTTTTGCTCACTTGAGGTAAGTCCTTCTGAACGAAAACCGTGTGAAGATTTTGTCGGTTAAAATAAGGTGTAATACAAGCAAAACTGATAAACATTGGAAAAATATGGATATAAAAATACTACTTTGATAGATTGATTTTATCAGGTTTTACAGAATGTTGTAAAGAAAACTTTACACCACTATTTTTTGGATGCATCGCCGGGCGGACATAGGAAATCCCATGTAATTTTAATGGGGTCAATTATTGGCTCCCTAATTATTTTAGAGAAAAATTCTATTGAAGTTTATTGAAGAGCATGCAAATCTACGTCCATGGTAAAACTTTAGATTTTTCGGTTAACCCGTTTGCTAGTTAGATGCTAATATATTTTTAAAAATTGTTACATTATTATCGCCTCATATTTATGAACAACAATAAAAATACCAGTTAGCGTGACATAACGTTGTCATTTTGAAATTTAGTGCTTTATTATTATCAAAAATCGTAGAGCGAAAAGATTAACCATGAGTTATACTACTGAAGAAAAAGTATTGATGATTAAATGGTACTATCAAGGAAATAGTTACCAAAAGGTGTCAGACATGTTCGCTGCTCAGTATCCGAATAGACCGATACCCGGAAAATCAACAGTCGATAGGACTATCAAAAAAATTTGAGACCAAAGGCACAGTGATAAATAACTGCAGATGTGAAGCTAGGGAGTATCAAAGAGAAGAAAATGTAAGAGATGATAGAGACTTGGAAATTTTATTGCACGTCATTTTGAAATTTAGGGCTTTATTATTATCAAAAAATCGTACAGTGAAAAGATTAAAGTTGTATTATACAAACGTATTAAGTTAAGTGAAACTAAACTAGAGTAACAAATTTCAAGAACTTATGACATTTATAATATTTTTACATGCTTCAATAAGTTATTAATATTATTACAATAATTAATATGTTGAAATAAACTTAAGATTTAAGAAAATTTTCTAAATATTCCTCCATTGACTGCTAGACAACAACCCAGACGTTCATAGGAAATTGTCTTCTTACATTGGCTAACTGGTAAATTGAAATTTTATTGCATTCTGCAGAAATAGCATTTTTAACTCATCTAGATTAGGTAATTTTATCCTTGTATATCATGCTTTTAAATGGCCCCAGAGGAAGAAGTCATTTGACGAAATATCAGGAGACCTGGCTGGCCAATTTATGGTGTGATGTAGGCCAATATTTCCATTAAAAGCATTGTGTAAATATTCCCGAACAGCCAGGGTATTATGTGCCGGGCAGCCATCCATGTGGTACCAAATTTCCTCCGAGTGGCTGCTCCACTTATTCTTGGACACCCTTATATGGCGGTATAAATATTCGTGGTAGACTCGTCAAAGGGAATCCCCTTAAATAAATAAAAATAAGGTCTATTGTCTCTGTCTTAACTTTCATTTCAGATGGAATGTGTGGTTTCTTTCTTTTCTAGTAAGCACGCCTTTACAGTTTCGACTGTGACGACACAGCTCTACTTTCAATAATTAACACACACACTTCATTATGCTACTCACATTCTGAAGGTTCCTTGCTATCTTTCCTTTCCTGCGGCAGTAACAATAGGCGAAAACCAGACTGACCAAAACAGTGATTATCAGTAGAATCGCGACCACGTAGGTGCCGAATACGTAGACTGAAAAGCAGGAAAAGAAATTTTACCTTAACACAAATTAATTAAAGGTAGACAATGGGTACAATAAAGAGTGCATATTAATAACGAAAAATTGCAAAACCTCACTTACCACATCTAGAAATTCCACAAAGTTCTTTTCTATTGTGCTCGACGTAGCAAAATGGTTCCGATTCTGATTCTCCAGGGTTCCTGAAAGAAATTTACAGTTTAAAACAACTTATGAATGGATCACTAGAGCTTAAATCAAGCAATTTTGCTGGTCTGGTAACAAACAAAATTTTGTTAAAATTCAATCTTATATAACTTTTTAGTTCTGGACTGATTTCAATTAACTTTTGGTCCAATTGTAGCTCCTTTCATCAATATTATCATAAAGTAACATACCTACGGATAAGAGAAACCATGGCATGCTAAAATTTTCGTACCGCTTTTGCGGCAGGCTCAGCTCTGCCTGGCGGCAGGCTTGTCATTTTTCCAGTTTACACTTTAAATGCGTCGGTCGAAGCCTCGCCTCGTGTAACATCAGCGGTGAGGAGACACGTAAGCTTCTTGAAATGACTAACTGGCGGTATTTCAACGAGAAACGAATAAAATTATATTGGGAGTTTTCGCATGACCTGTCCTTAAATCGGCTATTCCATGATAACTCCTAATAATTTCCTTACTCTATGATATTATTAATATGGGGATTTCAAATTGTTTTATAGGATTAGGTGTTATACAGGGAGAGCCAAATGTTGCATTTTGACCCAAATTTTCGAACACCCTGTGGAATTATTTAACGTCACAATTTTTTTAGTGTATTGGATTTTAAGGCTTCATCTTTTTTAACATTTCTGTTTTTAATTTATATCTCTCTTTTCTAAAAGAAATATTTTTTAAAGAAAACAATGCAATTTAATTATGATGGTCTTAATATACGCTATAATGCAAACATATTGGGAAAACTTAAGATTTGGATGGTCATATTTCCGAAAGTAATAAAAATAGGTAAATCAAATTTAGCATTTATTTTAAGGTCTTTAAAAGATCTTTTTACTGGCAATATAATATACAGGGCGGTTTTTTTCAAATCACACAGGTTTGTTTATATTTATAAGGTTGCGACATATCCGCAACTTTTTGGCGGAGTCGAGGTCGGGGACGCAAGGAAGGGCACTTCACCGAGAAAAGTCGGCAAGACTGGGTAAAATCAAAGCTGATAATCAATCCACTGGCCGAATGTCGTGACCCTATATAGATCGACTTTGTTTTTGTTACTCATTTTGAAACTACGAAACCAACTTAACAAACTAATATTTGTATTTATTTTTTATCATAAAAAATAAAAATTTTAGGAAAGATGTAAAAAGTATAACTACATCCAAATTTCATTGTCTTTTAAAAATTTGTGTTTCCTTTTAAAATCCAATACACTGCTGCAAATGTGACGTTAAATTACTCCACGGGGTGTTATAAAACTTTGGTCAAAATACAACATTTGGTTCTTCCCTGTACAACATCTAATCCTATAAAACATTTTGTAATCCCTATTGTAAATAATAATCTTGATAAAAAAAAGCTACCACTGGACGAGAAGATAATTAAAATCGGTCAAAACACCGAAAAGTTATTCAAGATTAAATTTTAACAAAATTTTCTTGGTTTGTTTTTTTTGTCCAGGAGTGTAGATATGTTTAAAATAATTTAAAAAGAAGAAAATAACAAGTTGTGGTGATGTAAGTCTAATAGGCATTTAAAAAATCATGTGTAAGATTTATACAGTGTGTCCAAGATAAGGATCCTAAGCATGGAAATCTCAGTACCTATTGGAGATACAGCTTAGGTTAAATTAGGAAAAAGTTGTGTTTTTAATGCTTATTTACATACCGTTTAAAAACTTGAAAAATTTTCATTGTCTGCTGAGATATTTGACAAAAACGAAAATTTGACTATATCGATTTTATTTTTTTCTGACTTTTGAAGAGATATAAAAAACTAATAACACTTTTTTATTGGCACTTTTTAGCTACTACATGATGGTATTTTTAGATTTTATACCCGACGTTTCGTTTTCAAGAAACTATCAGTAACTTTATTTTTTATATGGCTCGAAAAAAGTACACCCTGTATCTGATCCCTTTTTTATTACAAATTCAACGATGTATCACATGTCATATTTTAATTTTTAGTTAAAAGAAAAATTGCAGTTTTTCTACTTTTTAAAGTTATTTTCAAGTAGGCCTTGCAAACAAATGCTTTGACGTTAATACCTGTTACCGTATCTGCAACATAATTAATTATCATTATAAAATAGTATTTGCCGTTATTACCCTGTTTGTCAAGTTGTTGTTTTTAGAGCAATTGTTCTTATTGTTACTGTTGTCTTTATACGCAATACGCATTACTAGGCTCAACAAAATCCGCGTGTTAAGAAAATATCGAAACATCAAGAATGTTTTGGGTTTAATATGTGGTGTGGAATTTAAAGAACTAAAATACCAGGTCCCTGTATTTACCATAATTAATTAACCTATTTTTGCAGCACAAATTGTAGCATGTTAGCATCTCAAACTTATCTTCATGGCTATAATGGCCATCCTGCATATTCGACCGTAATAATACAATAAGATATTAGCTATTTACCAATAAACAATAATAGAGACAACAGTAACAATAAGAACAATTGCTTTAAAAACAACAACTCGACAAGCAAGGTAATAAGGACAAATACCATTTTATCATGATATTAAATTATGTTACAGATACGGTAACAGGTATTAACGTCCAAGCATTTGTTTGCAAAGCCTACTTAAAAATAACTTAAAAAAAAATAGAAAAATGCAATTTTTCTTTTAACTAAAAATTAAAATATGACATGTGATACATCGTTGAATTTGTTATAAAAAATGGGTTCAGATACAGGGTGTACTTTTTTCGAGCCATATAAAAAATAAAGTTGATGATGGTTTCTTGAAAACGAAACGTCGGGTATAAAATCTAAAAATACCATCATGTAGTAGCTAAAAAGTGCCAATGAAAAAGTGTTATTAGTTTTTATATCTCTTCAAATAAAGTCAGAAAAAAATAGAATCGATATAGTCGAATTTTCGTTTTTGCCAAATATCTCAGCAGGCGATGAAAATTTTTCAAGTTTCTAAACGGCATGTAAATACGCTTTAAAAAACACAACTTTTTCTTAATTTAACCTAAGCTGTATCTCCAATAGGTACTGAGACTCCCATGCTTAGGATCTTGGACACACTGTATAGGTTTTTGTAAATTGTTTTTGATATACCTGCAGTAGTTATGTCCTGCTAATTCGGGGTAGTCAGATGGCAGCAAATGAAACTGATGAGACCACTTGAGACACCGTTCTCCTGATATAGTCATGTTTTGAACGCCCCTGTAGAGTTTTCCCGTATCCCAATAGCATTGTTCGTCTATAAAAAAATGTATTTTCGGTTTTATTTTAGTTTTTTATTAATTTTAGGATAGGTACAATTTGTTCTTTGTAAAAATGTTCTTCCTACCTTTATTTCCCTTAAAATCTCCCACACCTAGAGGCAAACAATGGCTCGAGCTAGGGTCCATTTCCACTGGGAGATTTTCGCAAACTTCCAATTCCATAATTTGTCCTATAAAAACAACAATAAAAAAATAAAACAGATCTGTAAAGGCTTTCGACCGCATGAATTTTTATTTGAAGCCCTCGATATTTTATTGGTTTACATTTTTCAAAAGGAACGCAGTTTAGTCTGGATGTATTGGATTTTGTATTGCAAATAATTAAATTTAATGTTCTTATAAATATGCCGAATGTGAGAGAATTAATGTTGTCAAGTAGTTCTTTTAGTTGCAATTTCGTTTAAATGTTTGATTACTTTCTTTTTAAGCAAGGTTAGTTTATATTTATAAGGTTGCGACACATCCTCAACTTTTAGGCGGTTCGAGGTCGGGGACGCAAGGAAGGGCACTCCACGGAAAAAAGTTGGCAAGACTGGGTAAAATCAAAGCTGATGATCAATCCAGTGGCGTCTAGAATTTGCGTATTTCATTTTGCATTGTTTTGGAAGTGATATTTGTTGAAAGATGTAATTCCAAATGTTTTTTATTTAAAGTAAAAGAATTTACAACTTAATAATAATTAAAAACTGTTGTGTAAACGGTTGTTCTACTAATACAATAAACTGTATATCTCCGGCACTGAACAACATGGCCGAAAAATGGGAGAGGTGACGTCATAGCACGTCAAAGCAATATGGCCCAAAGTCGCGACCTTATATAGGTCGACTTTGCTTTTAAGTTGATTGTAGAAGTCTTTTGCCGGCGTCAATAAATTTCCCAACGAATGACTTATCAATGACGCATACTATACATAAATCATTTCCTCACCTATTACTGGATGCCTCTTAGCAATGGAATACTCCTTACTACACAACTCATTTTCTAGTAGAATACATTCGTCCCTGCAAATCCTCCCCAAACTATTCGTCAGCCTCTTTCTGATATTTCTAAATTTCTTCTTGGTTTCATTATTAACCAATCTAAAGTCCTCAATATGAGCTTTTTGGAATTGGTTGACCACCCTGTGATCCAAGCAGAGTGGAAAGGCAGAGTAACATATACTGGGTTGCGCAAATTTGTTGCAGCTGGTTGATATGTCACTGAAATTATTGTTTATGTACAGGGCAATCCAAATTTAGTCTTTGTTACTTACTTGGATCTGGTGATTACGGCAAAAGCGTTGAACAACTTGCTCTCGATCTGTTCCTGGGTGTAAGGAGGGTTTACAAAAACGTATTTGTGTGACAAGAAGTTTTTACAAACTGTTCCCCTGAAAAAAAGATTTTTTAAAGAAAATCGGGATGATTTTTTATTTGGCCAAGGAAATGCACTCTTTCAAATAAAAAAGAATTTTTAAAATCGGTTCACAAACACCAGAGTAATCGCAAAAAAACTACGCGGCGAATTGAGAACCTCCTCGTTTTTAAAGTCGGTTAACAAAAAAACATACAAGCGAATTGTGAACCTCCTTCCTTTGGTCAGTGAAAAGTGTAAATTTTACCCCAAGGTTCTATTCTATTTATTTTTCTTGGTTTTAGTCCCTTCAGGTCCAATCCACCAGTTCTCCCCTTCCGGACTATGATTTCCAGGGCTTCGTCGGCGGAAAATCTGGATAATCGAGCTCGTAGCTCCCAGAAATTCAAAAAGAAAAAAAATAATTATGCAATCGATGCAATGCATAAATTTTCGGCTGTCAAACCAAGACCTGCTACTGGTGTTACGTATAACCTTCACTTTCACTACTGACAGTTCCCATGACACGCCCATCTATTTCCCGCCATTTGAGAAATACCTCGTGTTCACCACCAAACAGGATACCATCGAATCTTCGCTGACAGCGCTTAGGTCCAGAAGAAAGATGCCGTCAATTTAGCGTGAATCTTTCCTTGCTCCCCGAACGTAAAAACGTCCGTACGGCACCTCTAACCGCCACCCCGGGAAGAACTTTGTAGTCCTCTACGCACGTCCGCACTGTCCGGAGGTCAAACAAAGAGTTCCTTACCCCAAGGTTGTTGATTCTTAATGCTCCCCTAATCTCTTCTTTTTTTTTGCTTTATTATCTGGACATAGACTTTTTATATGAGCCTATGCCTACCTAGAGTCAGCTTTGCCGCAAAAAACTGAAGTCCGCCCTGCTGAAAAAATAAGTCTAGTACCGTTCTTCGCACAGGGCGATTAAAAATTATTTATTTTTGCCATAAACTTTTAATGACCCTGTAGAATCCATTGTTAAGAGTAAATAACAACAGTTATGCCAAAGTTTTTGCTTCACCCTTTTTACCATTTTCGTTTTTAATTGTCTTAATAACCTAATTATTACGAGATATTTAAATTAAAGCATTTTTATATTAAAGCTTATGGAGGGGACTATTTGTTTGACCTCCGGACCAGTGCGGACGTGCGTGGAGGACTACAAAGTTCTTCCCGGGGTGGCGGTTAGAGGTGCCGTACGGACGTTTTTTACCTTCGGGGATCAAAGGGAAAGATTCACGCTAAATTGACGGCAGCTTTCTTCTCGGATCTAAGCGCTGTGAGCGAAGATTTCTATAAGCTGATGGTATCCTGTTTGGTGGTGAACACGAGGTATTTCTCAAATGGCGGGAAATAGATGGAGCGTGCCATGGGAACTGTCAGTAGTGAAAGTGAAGGTTATACGTGTAACACCAGTAGCAGATCTTGGTTTGACAGCCGACAATTTATGCATTGCATCGATTGTTGAATTGTTTGTTTTCTTTTGGAATTTCTGGGAGCTACGAGCTCGATTATCCAGCCGACGGAGCCTGGAAAGCTGCAGTCCGGAAGGGGTTAGTTATGTTAAGTTTAAAAATTTAATAGTTAAAAAAAAACTAATTTATTTTATGTTATACTGACAGCTTCATTATACTAAAACACCCTGTATAGTATACAAGGTGCATTTTCGTAGCACCACGTATTTTCACTATCCACTGATTTTACTTACTTGTATACTTGACAGAACGGTTCCGATCCGTTATAGGTAACGACGGGATCGGCATTCTCCGTATCTGTCACTTTACCCGAACTGTCAAGATCGAACGTTATCGGCGCACTGAACGTCTTCGCTTTGTGCGGTACCGTCGACATCAGATGGTGCTCTTGGTCTTCCGTTTTTGAAATGGCGTTTGGCACAAATGTTGTCATGTCAGAGTTGCTGAAAGAAAAAGAGGTAATTTTCTAGAAACCTGCGGCAACTCCGATTTTAACGAAATTTGGTATACGGGGGTTTTTGGGGCGCTGATCACGAATTTGAAAGATTTTTTTGGCGAAAACGTTTCGTTCTCGAGATATTCATCATCAAAGTTCAAATTTGAACCAAGCTTATTTTCACTATATTCCCCTTCTTCTTGCACACACACATTCTTGATTTAAAGCTAAAGTGTCACACAATATTTGATTTTCACCTTTTAAAACCCCGTTTTTCTACGTTTTTACATTATTTTTGCATTAAATTGCGTGGCTTTTCTTTGATAATGCGGCAACCATACATACACATAGGGCTTCATGGCACACTGGGATTGAAATGATTCAAAGTATAGCTATGCAATTTAATGCAAAAATAGTAAACGGGGTTTTAAAAGGTAATCAAGTTTAAAATTTAAGGATCTGATGATGAATATCTCAAGAACGAAACACGTTTCCGCCAAAGAAATTCTTTCAGATTCGTGATCAGCGCCTCAGAAAACCCCCCGTATACCAGAATTTCGATCAAAGTCGGAGTTGCCGCAGGTTTCTGAAAATTACCGAAAAGAAAACATTTATATTGGTACAGTGACGGAAATAAAATTTCGTACACTTAAGGTTAACATTTTATGTCAATTTTCAATATTTTGGTAAACTTGGCTTTTACCTTTTTCTCACCTTAATTAATATTCAATAAAATACATGACTCCAAAATAAATATAATGTTTATTTTATATTATTTATTAAATATTAAAGAAAAAACACTGGCTTAATATTTCAAAGCGGCACCATTTTTTTCCACTAATAAGTGTTAAATGTGAGGGCATTGATACAATCAGCATTTGTGCATGGTGAACGATTGTAATTATTCCAGGTTTCTTTAATTTTATTCCACAAATCATCACTGTTTTGTGGATGGAAATCATTGTTCTTGTTAATTTCCTTTACGATATATCCCCAAACGTTTTCGATTGGATTGGATATCAGGGCTTCTTGAGGGCCAAGGTAACAATGAAATGTTATTTTCCAGTAGCCAGTCCAAACATCTCCTTGCTGTATGGACGGGGCAGTTGTCATGCTGGTCATATAAAATTTTCTTGTTCAAATATATTGTTTACCGATGGCAACATAACATTTTGGAGTATGTGTATATAAGCTTGACTATTAAATCTTTCTCAAATACGGTGGCATATGCCTAGCCCTCTGAAAGACATATACCCCCATACATTAACAGAAAATCTTCCACTTGTTTTAACATGTTGGGTATATCTTTCTTCGTACCGTGTATTTTGCGGCCTATACACTCTAATCTGCCCGCTATAATAAGATTGAAAAATCTTCTCATCGGTAAATACTACCCTTTCCCAAAAATCCATACCTTGCGGTAAATATTCCAGTGCAAACCCCATTCTTTGCTCTTTATTCATATCGGTCAATATGGCTTTTAGCAGCTACACTGCTTCTCAATTCCGAATTTTTCCTAATACGATTTCTTGCCGTTCTTACTGTCCCAGGAAAATTAGTTTGGTTGTGTGCTTCTACAGCTGTCTGAAATGGATTGTTTCGCAAAAAATCTATCAGATCATTATTGATTCTCGTTTGAAATTTTTCTTCTACCACTTCCAGCCCTTTCTCTCCAATGATCCTGTATTTTCCCATTTAGTTCTGAGGCTTTGAATAGTGCTTCTTGGTTTCCCAACTTGCTGAGCTATTCTTCCCAGAGAAACACCTTCTTCGAATAGAGTAATTACTCTCGCCTTCTCTAGTTCATTCATTTTCCAAAATTAAAAATTAAAATAATATAATTTTGAAATGTGTGACAGATAACAATAGAAATACGATATTTCCAGGTGATCCAGGTACGCAAAAGCCAACACCACACTGGGAAAATTAGGTGTACGAGATTTTAATTCCGTCAATGTACGTTTTTTTCCTTTTTTTAACCGCTTACTGTATATCTGTTAAGGAAGCGTCCATAAATTACGTCAGGTCTTTTTTTTCATTTTTGGACCCCCTTCCTCCCCCTGGGTCCGTATTCTTGAGTTTTAGGGAGTAGAAATTGTGAGAGAAAGTGGTAAAAAATGGGAGTGGCCAAGAAATCCTGTATTCTTGAAGCCAATTCTATCAAAAAGTGATAGAAATCAATTTCCTTTGGGAGCAAATGATTTCTCTTGGTATTGACTGAGAGAAAGTCGAAAAATCAGTAGAAAATAGGTTTACATAACCTATAAACTTAAGCTTTAGGCGTTGACTATCCTGTGAAGATTTTTATTAATACATATATTAATCTTTATTTTTTTATTTTGATTGTAAAAAATGAATAATATTAATCACTTAATATATTGGAACGACATAATTAATAAAAATGTAGTGGAGGCAGTGGAGAAGTGGCATATTGGGATAGACATTCTTGTTCAAAGAGATCCCTTTACAGTTTCAGATCAAAAATTTGTAAAGATGTTTAGATTGGCCCAAAACATTTGGTGTACAAATTGGTAGAGGTACTGACCTTTATGCAACCACAACCACGAGCTTCGGCACTTTCAATGACTACAAATGTAAGCAGATATCTACTTTTTACCAAGAAAACAATAGTGTGGTTGTGTGTTTAATGTCATAAATAGTTTTAGAAATCTAATAAAAAATATTGAATCTATAATCCCTGGTACATTTGGGGATGTTCATGAACTGCACTAGGTTAAGGCCCCCTTTTTCTCTTTGCAAAAAGTTGTTAACCAAAAGAAAAAAAAGGTCATCATCCCAAAATTCTTAATATTGGGCCCCCCTCTTCTGTATTTTACGATCAAAAAAAAGGTCTCTTACCTTCAAAACTACGCTCCTCAACCCTAATATGTACCTTTTTTTTTGTATAAGGACCCCCTTTTGGAGCCCCTTCTAACTGGGGCCCAGGGCGAGCCGCCCCCTCTCGATACGCTAGTGCTTTTTAGAGATTTTTGTCTCCATGATATAGATTTAAACGTTAATAAAATGCTAAACACTAGAAAAGTTAAATGTTCGTTTACTCTACAAAATTTCGGTTCCAAACTGCCAAACAAAATATCTTTGGTTAGTTCTTCACTGTCAATCACTATCATTATTTTCATTGGCCCAAATTAAACATATACGTTTGGCAACACTGCCTCATAATTTTCATTCTCCTTTCTATCGAGCCCGTTCAAGAATACTGTCATTGGAAAACGATAGAAAATCGGGGGAGTAGAACAGCTGAGGGAGTGTAACTCTCTCAAAATCAAGAATACGGGCCCTGGTGAGATTTGGCTTCGCCCTCTCTCCCCATCCCAATCTCACTTAAGATTTATGGGAATGGAAAAAGGCACCCTTTCTCAAACCAGAACTGGTTTTGTAGTCGAAATAATTTTGAGGACAAAAGAAGGCCCAAAAGTGACCCTGCATCAAAGGACACATTTTTTCTGGGAGGACCTGCCCCAATCTCCTTAACTTTTTCCTGTTTTCAGCGGAAGAAACATTAGGTGGAGATTCAATTCGACAACCCTAATGCCCCTCTCTAAATCCCTCACCCAATTTGATGGACGCCCCAAGAGTGGTTTTTAATATGTGGCACATCTTGTATACTGCTTATGTTGGATATTAGCTTACCTATTTCCATCCGAGCTACCAAAATTTAGCGAATTAACTGCTGTACTTCCTAAAATAAAATACAAGGTATATCAGTAAAAATAAAATAACTACCAGACAATTTTAGGTTAAAACAGAGGCGGCATCATTTAGAAAGACGAAACTATTTTTTCTACAAGCATGCTTAAAACATCACTTTTCCGAACGCATTTTTTTTAATATGTCCTCCGATAAGACAGTAATCATTCAGCTACACAGCAACACCTGAATTCAGTAATTAGTCTACAAAAAGCTACAAATTGTATTTTTAACATTCATATAAATAATAAAAGAAAATTTTGTTAGATTGGGATTTATAATAAACTTTAAAAGAATGTATGAGTTGTCTGTTTTATGATTGTAGAAAAAAATATTGGTCCCAACTCTTGCGGAAAGTAATTTTTCCCGCACTTAAGTAGCTTGCCTGAACTCCGCTTCGCGTCGTTCGGTCATCGGCAGTTCGGGTGCGGGAAAGTATAACTTTCCGGTCTTGTTAGGATAATAACTGTTGCGGCTTGATACATAGTGTCATTCAAGAAAGTCTAAGAACTTAATATTAAACACAGAATATTACGCCTACTCTCTTTCCGAAATACTACATTTTTCTCTTTATCTTTGGACAAACCCACGGCGGCTAAAAGCCTAAATACTAACGTACCGTGGATGTCTTAAACGAGGTAAGAGGGAGTTTGTTAACACGGGTCTTAAATACTTGAAGATTTGGGGGAAGATGGAATAGACCTCCGCGGGCAGCAGGTTCCACATTCTAGAAACTCTAGGGATAAAAGAACGAATAAAGTGGGAAGTTCGGGGCCTGTCCAGTTGGACCGTATAGGGATGCATACGCGCGGAACCACGAGTTTCTCTGTTGAAAACCGTGAGTGGAGGAACTATACTGGACAATTCTTCGGAGCAGAAGCCATGAGAACCTATAAAAAGCGATAAATCCCCCACAGCGCGACGATGGGCAAGAGGAGAAGGCTTTCTGTAAGTGCAGGATCATTAATAAGACGAATAGCTCTTCTTTGAATGGAATTAAGAATGCTTAGGGTTGTGGGGATGCTATGCCCCAGATATGAGAACAATATTCCAAGGGAGGTCGGATTTGGGACACACATAGAGTGTATAAATTAGAAGGGGAAAAATACTTTTTGGCTCGAAAGAGAAATCAAGCTTTTTGAAGCTGCCGTGGCTATAGATACGATGTGTTTATGCCAGCTAAGGTAACTTTCAAATGTGACGCCCACAAGATTGAAGGTGTCTTTGCTCTGTAAAACTTGGCCGCTCATAAGTAGAGAATGAGTATTTGGTGACTCTTTTCGCGACAAGAACAGATTGTGTTTTGGATGCATTAAAGTGGACGAGATTTTTGGCGCCCCAATTAAATATTAAATTAAGATCCTGCGAAAGAGATATTTGCATCGCTCTGCTTTTGTTTTCCAAATCAGGTTTAGTGATGGGTTTAGGAACCTGAAAACTGGAGTGAAGGGTACTATCGTCGGCGAAACTATGAATGGAATTAGTTGGACGAGAGAAGGTCGTTGATGTGAAGAAGAAATAATGTTGGTGCCAGAACTGAGCCCTGAGGCACTCCAGCATTAACTTGGTGAAAGCTTGAAGAATGGCCGTCCACAATAACTGATATGCGTCGATCAGATAGATAACTAGAGAGCCAAGTACAGAGTTTAGTTAAAAGACCATAGGAGGGAGAGTGCGGCATGCCAGACCTGGTCAAAAGCTTTGGATATATCAAGAGCAACGATCTGGGACTCACCTAGAAACTCAAGAGACTTATTCCAGCAGCGTGATACGAAGAAAAGAAGATCTGCCGTAGATTTTTGTGGCGAAATCCATACTGCCTGTCGTGCAAAATTTTGTGTTTTCTAAATACTTAAGAATTTGTGAATTAATGAATTTTTCCATTACTTTACAAAGAACTGAGAGAATTGAAATTGGTCTATAGTTCGATGGAAGAGATTTAGATCCTTTCTTGGGAATAGGTTGAACACGTGCAGCTTTCCAGCTCTCCGGAAAGATACCTGTGTCGTAAGAAATTTGGCAACATTGGTATTTATTCGTATTAAGGGCCTTACTCAGCCCTTAATTTTTTAACACCGAATTTTGCAGGAAAGGTTACTTTACGCACTGTTGCGGTAAATTTGAAAATACCGCACTAAAGTGCAAGCAATGCAACTTATCTCATATTTTGTATAGGTGAATCTCGCGAAATTAAAATTTTCGATTTTTTTTTCCTGCTTAATGACATAATTTTTAGGTTCTTATTTCAAACGAAGTAGTAGGCGTGTTTTTTTCTTACCAAACTTTTTGAGATTCAGGATTAACAAGTAGATGGCACTGTGTCTTTATTCTATCAATTCCATTATTAGCCAAACACTCGATATACCCTTGGTCAAAAAATTCTAACTTTTTAATTGTAAGGACTGACCTCCATTTGTTATCTTTTCTCCTAAAATAAAACAAAAGTAAAAAAGCATCAAAAATGATTTTATGAAACAAGTGCATAGAGTGATACTTTTTTTTACGAATGGGAAGTTTGACAGCACGAGCCGTTAGACGAGTGTGACCAATCCCATGAGTAAGTAAGGGTTATCGCATATGCTCGATTTCTTCCCATAGCTTCAATACAAAATGCTTTCATTAAAATGGCCATATCTCTTTTAATTATTAAGATATCAAGACAATTAAAAAATAAAATGTTAAGAAAACGATAGCTATAACTTTATATTAACCATTGTTTTTTACTGTTAGCAATAAATCCTACGGGGTGATAAAAAAAAATTTGAAAAAATGGATAATTTTTAATCGCCCTATATAATGTGCTGTTAAAAGGGAGAAATCTCATTTGTTAATAATTTATACCCTCTACCCATTTCTGATATTTTATAATCACAAATTTGACTACTCCCTTTTCAACAGCACATCATACAGGGCGATTCAAAATTATCCATTTTTCAATTTTTATCACCCTGCAGGATTTATTGCTAACAGTAAAAACAATGGATTAATATAAAGTTATAGCTTCACGTTTTCTTAACATTTTATTTTTTTAATTGTCTTGATATCTCAATAATTAAAAGGGATATGGCCATTTTAATGAAAGCATTTTTGTATTGAAGCTTATGGAAATCGAGCATATGACTCTTTATGCATGTGTGTTATACTATATTTTTCACGACCGTATATTAATTTTCCAAATACCATTTTATACATGTTTTATTTATCAAACTTATTAATTTTAATTTTTGCACACAGCGATTATTTTGCAACAAAAAATAATAGCTTTCTTATTTTTTAAGAGAAATTATCCTCTTCATAACTACGCATTATTATTTAATTTTAGAAAATTATATGTACTTACTTTTGTAGAAATAATACTACAACAGTATAATTGTTTTACAATTTCTTAGTCATTTAAATTTATTATTACTATTAATTTTCAATAATTTCTATTAAATTCATTTGCAAACTGTCAAATTTTAAACCGTGTGACACATGAACTAAAAATAATGACGAAATCAAAGGTAAATTGACCGTTTGGTTCAGTTGATGTCGCGTTTACTGTCACATTGCATAAATTAATATTTAAGTTATTGTAGTAGGCATTGAAACAAAACACTAATTCAAAGTGTGAAAAAAGCTGAAGTGTTAAAAAAAAGTTACTTTTTAAAACTTTATGTAATGTACTAGAATGAAGTACTTTAACTTCATGTTAACGATTAAAAAACATTTTAAAAGCGCAAATTCGGTACCCTTTGAAAATAATACAAAAACATAAAAAAGGCCGCTTGCAATCGGACTATTTTATTCAAAGGCGCCGCTATACTTACAGCGACGCGCCGATACACTATGGGATAGAAATCCATTATTTTGGCCAAAAAGCAACTTTAACATTTTAATGGCTCATGCTGTGTAATTCAAAGTAGATACTCCAAACTACATGTACGCAAAATTATAAAAGGATATGACGACTTCTATTGGGGTAATAAAAAACTTGAAAATGTATTTTAAGTAAACATAAATATACAACATTTAATCTACTTCGTTTATTATTAGCCTTGTTTACTAAAAAAGTAAAAGAGTTTAAATAATAAAAGCTATTGATGTGTTTCCGATGGTCAGTTGCGAAGTCTCGCTACTTTTGTCAAAGATTTTTTTTACCTTTTTTAATCAGTTTTTGAATACTTACAAATTGCCTATCTCACTTTTGCTACTTCTGGAGTGTAAGGATATTAATACAAGATTTGTTTATACTCCTCTTACAAGGTTTTCCATTTTAAAACTTAATGTTTTGTCCTACACTGCATACATCCTAAAAGATAAAAGCATTCTGATGAAAGATATGGATTCTACAGAACCCACCCAACGAAACAGTGTATTTTATTATATGTTGCAATGTTGGGAAGATGTAAAAGTTAAAGATGTAGCTCTTATGTACGCTTCTAATAAAGACTTGGTAAATTCCTATTTCTTCAGATTTGAGATGGTCATTATTTCCTTGGAACTAATTCGAGATAGACACATCAATTGTAGTATTTTTTTAACATTTTAAAAGTTTTGAGTGGTGATATAATTCAGGGTATTCCATTTAAAAAATCATACCTATTATCGTACCCTGTATATCATATAAGATAATAATCATACGGAAATGTCTCCTGAGCTAAGTAGGATGACAGATTCCCTTTAAAACAAAAATATAAAACAATTTAAAAACAGATAGAAGCTGCAAGTGCGTCTTTAAAATCATAATTTTTCCAATATTTGACGTAAAAATTTGATTAAACCACCTACTATGATATATTGTTTTAATCAGAAAAAACAAGCAATTTAATTACCTAATCATTTATAGGTGTCCCTAATAAAAACATGTTTGGGTCATATGTCAAAATGACAGCTCAAAAAAATTTTTTGGCTACGCCACTGGATTCTACGGAAAAAAAGTGTCTGTATAATGTGCAATTAGTTTTCTCGTATCTGTAATAACAACAAAGCTACAGGGCCTTTTTCAAAAGTGAAAAAATCGAGAATCACCCTGTATCTCTGAAACGCTTCGCGATAGCGATGATCTGTTTTTACCATAAATGTTTTCTCCAAAAAAGAGCTCGAGGATGGGGTATCAGATTTTTAATATTCTTATGGTTTCCAAGTTTCCCAGTGGATTGCGAGATATTTCACTAAATGTTTGATAAAAATTAGTTTTAACACCCTGTAGAACGAAAACCAATAACATTTTGCTAAGCGATATTGAGCTTAAACGCTTTTGTTTCATGTCAGGTATCCTACATTAACCTATGTCCAATTAATTACGGGATACCCTGTATACTCTTAACAATATTTAAAAAAAAATATTTGTCAAAAAATTATTTTAAAAACCTCTGTAGCCGATGTCCGGTTGCTCCTCTAAAAAAGGACGTTTTGGGGTGACCACTAAATCTCTGGACTGGATCATTTAAAATGTAAAAACCAAACGTATCTAGTTTTAGACATATAAGTATAATCTAAAAATTAATCGAAAGAATAAGCAAATAATTTTTTTTTACAAAATCGCACACAAATACAAAAATCAATTACGGGACCCAAACTTGGCTCCTAAATTATTTATTAAAAAACAAGTATTTACCACAAAATAAAAACCATCGATTAATTGCTAAAAATATATCTAAGAAGACTTGTGTCAAAATTTGAGAGCGATTGGTTCAGTAGCTTTCGAGAAATCGTGGTCACCTTTATCGAAAACATTGTTGTAAGAAAACCGCGATTAAAGCTTTAAGAAATCTATAGGTACAATTAGTTGAATTTTTTTTACGAATATACCCATCTTTTCGAAACTACTTCACGGATTAATTTCAAATTTTTAGCGAATATACTTAAATACACGTGCACTCGAAATATGCTGTAAAAAATCCATTTTTTTCTAAATCGTAAGTGGACATGACCCCTAAATATGATAGATGGAGACTATACTAGACACCTCCTATTATTATAAGAGGTAGCAACGTTTACAAAAAGTAATTTTAGGTCAGCTGATTATTTGTACGTTGTTCCCCTTCCTCTTCTGGAAAGACCCTGGGCTGTCTGGCTGGCGGTAGTGGTTGCGTTTATTAGTTCGCATCCTACCTGTACAGGTAATAATCCAAGGTTTTGAAAACATTGAAAAATAATATATATTAAATAAATATTTACAAGTATATTTATTTTAAAAAACTTTTTAATATTCAACAACCCGTAGTTCAAAAACCAAGACGTTTAGGACATATGTTTATATGAAGTTTTTTTCTTATTTTCTGTTGTAGAATCGCCCCGTAAAGTTTGTCGGTTGAGTTACTGGACACCCTGTATGTATGCTGGGTATGTAGTTAATTTGATTGAAATTGATGAAAACTTTGATGTCTATTGGTGCCTAAACGGTGAGGTTTATCGACTTTAATAAAGAGTACCTTATTTTTTAAGTTCTTGATTGTCTATAAAATGGCGCCCCCAGCTTTGCGATATCTGTCAAAATAAAAAAGTTATAGATGTAAATAAATTTTAAGTTTTAGGTAAAGTGCCCTCTAACGGTATTTCAAAAAAGTACTTTTGTCTTAAAATTTAAGAATCTGCAAAGCTCGATTTGTGTGCCAAATATCAACTGGATTGGTTAAAGAATAAATGCAATATGGCGAAAAAACCAAAACAAAAATTGAACTTTGACGGCTTGTAACTCGAAAACAAAAGACATTTTGAAAAAAATTATATGAAGCTCTACCCTTATTTTGTCAAGTTTAATCACCCCCTTAAGTTTCGTGATCGATTTTAGAATCACCCTGAATATGACCAAGATCTGTATCTTTTGACATATAAGTGACAGCTCTAAATGTCAAGGTCACAGCTGGGCGCCAACGCAACCGCTACCGCCAGCCAGACAGCCGAGAATCTACCCGAAAGAGGAGGGAAAACAACATGTAAAAACTCAGCCAACCTAAAATTCTTGTTTTCCCGACATTGCTACCTCCCGGACTATATTAGGAAGAACCTATTCTAAACAACTATGTTACCATTTGAGGTGGAGTTACTACTGGGTAATTCTTCTTCATAGTCATCATCATCTTCATAGTTGTCATAGTCGTCTGGTGTGGCAATAACTGTAACAACAATAAAAAATTATGTTAACAAGACAATTTACAAAAATTTAACGCTAAAAAATAATAAATAAAGAAAAAATCTGATTTGTCTGAAAAATGTCTAATTAAAAACTCTTTTTGAGCGCTTCGTGTTATCTAACAGGTAAAACTCACATATTAGCTTTGTTCGCGGGTCTGGTAATGAACTGATTCTGAACCAGAACCGAACTGGTTTAGAATTGTTTTAAAGCGCATGTCTAGTTATTTATTAGTTCGGAATTTTTATTTACCGCGAACGATTTTCTATACAGCTGAGGATGTAATCTAACCTAGCCTTTTGGTTAGGATTTTCATGGTTAAATTGGATACTACACAAAAAAAAATTAAATTCAAACAAAAAGGTAAATTGTTATACTGTCGAAAGCCACTCGAGGTCTCTCGGCGGAAGACGAGGGATTCCCTGCCTCCTCTCGTTTTTAACATAAGTATGTGTATTTAACTAAAGATAAAATTCAAACATCAATAAATGGTAAAATCTTCTAATATTGTCTATATTTTTCAATTAAATCTTTATTTATTTTATTGCATACATACATTCATACGGAATACAATTAAAAATCCTTTGTTTATATACGCTCAGAATCACAAAATATAAAAAAAATATTCAACAGGTATATTAACCCGCATAAAAAGTGGCAGAAACAAATAAACTGTAATACAACGGTTTATTTCTGTACCACAAAAACAGAAAAACAGCTGACCATGTCGACAATGCGCATGAAATTCCGAACTGAACTTTTAGTTCCAACAAAAATCCCAGGACTGCTAATCAGGTTACGAACCGGTAACGAACTGATTCCATTGTAACCCGCGAACACAGAACTGTTACTAAAAATTCAGGATTTTACTAACCGCGAACGCTGCTTTTTCACTGTGCATGCGAATAGTCCCAGAACCAGTTCAGATTCAAACCCGCGAACAAAGCTAATATTATGCATGTATGTATACGATGTTAGTAATAATGTTAAAACTAATATTTACTTTACCAACGACATTTATGAACTTACACAAATATTTTTTCACCTAAAATATGGCAATATTTTGTTTTGACTGTAAAACGTTTAGTTTCAATGGTTAAAAACATCGTTTTGAATTTTAACAAATTATTTTAACGAAATATGGGGGCGCGTAAATAAATAAACATAGCATATGCCGTGTAAAAATTTTACCTGCATATCGCCTAAAATTACAATTTTAAACATGATTATTAAAAAAAAAATTAAAAATGGCGTTTAAAATGATACATATACAGGGTGTCTCTTAAAGGTTGTGGAAAAAAACTACCACAAATTCCTGATTGCCATCCCACAGACGGATGATGATTGACATCTATAGTGACCTTCA
Source organism: Listronotus bonariensis (assembly GCA_014170235.1). Classification (NCBI taxonomy): domain Eukaryota; kingdom Metazoa; phylum Arthropoda; class Insecta; order Coleoptera; family Curculionidae; genus Listronotus; species Listronotus bonariensis. The sequence continues at coordinate 90,316 of JACEGR010001870.1, forward strand.
CAACCGTAGTATCAACCAAAGAAAATTCTAACATAAAATTACCATAGTCAAAACAAAACGCTTTAATATTTTCCACTACAATGGACCTGTCAGCGGACTGCTCCCATCACGCGACTGTATAAGAAAAACAACGGGAAGTGAACGATCATTTTGGCGATGTGATCGAGTCCGTTCTCTTATGCTCGAGAATTAGGACCCCGGGGTCTGTCAGAGCGACTCAGTTATGTTCAGTTCAAATAAATCTTTGTCCTATATGTCTTAACTTTTGTGATACTGAATGGTCAAAAATCTTAGCTTTTTAAAACTTCACCACCCTGTATCTTAAAAGCTAAGACATTTAGGACATAGGTTTCTTTAAACTCTTTTTCTTTAAATCACCCAAGGATACACATTCTTAACGATTAGCATCTTATTTCCAAACACCCTGTATAGCTTAAACCGGGCCATAGGGGATTTTTTTAAATCCAAATATCACAAAATCGGCTGCTTAAATCAACTTTTACCACGTATACCATTTTTATGTAAAATATGTTAAAAAATAAAAAAAAAATGATGTAAGAGTTACTACAGGGTGGCTCAAAAAGTTATTTTGTTTTTAAGTTGTACAATATACCGCAGGTAGCACCCTCTAAAGTTTACAATAAATAATAATAATAAAATAACAGCAGAGACAACAATGAGACGAGTAACTGGTCCTAACAATTTGTCCATTGTCTCCAAATCTCTTTCTGGTTTAACGCAAGTTCCAATAAATATGTCTTTGTCTTTCATCATGGCAGGCTATCGTAGATGGAGCAATCATCGTTTTGCTCTGGTTGCCAAGTTGTTAACAATTTCTGCATGTAAACTTTAATGTCCTTTTTTGGCTCACATCTAATTAAGAGAAAGAAAATATACCATGAATCGAATATTTTTAACTTGACAACGTTGCTGCAGGCAATCACGCCGAAATGTTATTCGATATTTGTGTTTGATATTTTTCAATGGCCGATTTGTTTGGACAGTTTGTTTACATTTTCTGTGATTTATTGTGTGTTTCGTGGTTTTTTACCTTTAATTGGACTTTGAATATTGACTTTTATTAGTGATCACAGTGTATATATTAAATTTGTGCTTTCAACAGATAATTTAAGGTAATATTGACATGGTTATCTGTAAGAAAACATCTTTATAAAAACCAAATAAATGACATTTTTAATTAGGTGTGTGTAATTATTGAACTAAACCCCAATATTTTATATTAATAGGAAACAAAAACAAGTACCTAATATTAAGGGCAAAAATGGCACAGCTATATAATTTGAATTTGGCGGGCAAACGATAAAGTCGACTCACGCGCCATCTGCGTTTACCTTCCTTGAAGACAGACAAGGAAGGCCCAGCAGCTATCTCTCTCGGATAATTTATTTACATTTAGTTGCTTGTCTCTGATAATAGATTCTAATTTCTCACCTTCCAGACCCCCCTTTAGCCAAATATTGTGACAATATACCTAAAATTTACAAAATTATTTATAAAAATTAAAACCAAAATAAATTTTTGACACCCTGTATCTCAGAAATCATCCACTTCTGGAAAAATGTAAGTTGAGTTAGATCGTCATATTTTGGACTCGGCAATTATTGATAGCATTTTTTTCGCATCTTTTAGAGACACGCTGTATAATAGAAATTAAAAATGATCTGTAATATTAGTTTTGTAATTATTTCTTTCATTTATGTTCTTTTTATGTCTCATATATTCCACGTTTTATTAACTAGTTGCCTAAGACCAGGAGAAACCGACGAAAATTTGTAAAATAATGAACAAAAATAATTCGAAGTTGCGTAAAGGTCATTTTTTTATCGTTTTAACTTTTACACAACGACAAGTTACTCTTCATATATTTTTTCTAACTCTACAAAACTTTTTTATTTTTAATATGCTTTTCATTTAAAAAAGTAACTATATCATTTTTTCCTTGATCGGAAAAAGGTCCCTTTTCGGGTAAGGTATAGTGGATATGACTTATCCACAGGTTATTCACAGCTCAAAAACATCGCCTTAACCATCGACCTCCGAGTTCCGATTAAACAATCTTTAATACAGCTGAGAATACGGAACAATATTGCAAAATACGTGGATCTCATTAAATGTTAAAACATAGTGCGTATCACCTAGCAAATTCAGATAGTTTGATTCTGGAATCATTAAATAAGGATGGTTGTGAAAGGAACCACTTCCATAGGCTCTTAACCAAAATTTTATAATGGTAAAAAACTATTTTAATCAATAGTTTAATAAGTCACAAACCCGGAAAAATTTAAATTTGGACAAAATGGTCTCTAGTTTTGTTATAAATAATTTTTAAAGTTGATTGGTGATTTAGTATACCGTTTTCTGCTATTTTAACGATTTTTTAAAATATTTTGACGTACATGTTATCTATTAGTTGTCCTTAATAATAATATGAAGGCGCAGTTATATTTTTTTATAATAAAAAACTTTTTTTTTGCATTTGTCCACTTTAATTATGGACAATTGGCAACGTTGTATAAATGTTTAATAATAAAAGAGGGATTATAAAGGGTGGTCAGGGTAGTTCTGGTTAGTCAACGTTCTTTTTTAATCCTTTAATTACACCAGAGACACTTTATGAATCCAGTTTGTGTGAATTCTTTCTTTTATTCACTCATAAATAAAATCAGACCCTTCCGATGTTGCCAAATGCTTTCCATATTTAGCATGGTTTAACTGATGTTTTTAGTCGTTTTTCTTCTTAATTTTAGGTTATAAATTAACCATTTTATATTTATCATATTTTTTATCTTTATTCTCAAAAATATGTGGAAAAAATGTAATTTTACTTAATTTTACATGTGATGTTCATGTTTATTAACTCATTTTACCAATTTTACCCCGCCCAGCACCCCTTTTCACTCCCCGGTCCCTTAAGTTTGTTTACTGATATTTTTTTTAAAACGGAATATTTTGGTTGTGCGCCACTTACGTTTTATTTAGAAGAGTGTCTAAAATTAGTATCAATAATTTTTAAAAATTCCTTAAAATAGCAGAAAACCGTTTATTAAACTGCTACCATTTATTCTACAATTTGCGAGCTTAATCAACTCTCACAATGTTGCAAGTGCTTATGTGAAAAGCGCCCCGTTAAATAAATATGCCAACATAGGAACAAGCAATAGAAAAGGGATGTCGTAGCTTGTATCTTTTGTGACGTAGGCACACTCCAACTACGTCATCGGACTATGCGACTTTTAAAATAATTTCGCGGGCATTTCCACAAAATTGCAAATTCGGGCATTATTACAAAAAAATCTTGCAATTTCCGGAAAAATTTGAAAAATGGAATAAAATCCAATCTATCTACACCGTAAATTTGCTACCTTAGGTGTACATGACTAAGGGCCTATTGGCTCATCCAAGAGGCCCTATAAAAGAAGAAATCCTGAAGGTTATAAGTCAGGGCAACGAGAAGGATGGTCAAGTAAGCCTATCTTACTTCTGTAAATTGTGTGCAAATTATAGTTACAAATTATGGCCAAGTCTTGTCATAAACAAGAGTTACGACTACCAAACCTCCCTATTAATGTCTGGGTAATGTCATTCAGTCGGGATCGACACTTTAACCACGGTGACTTTGAAATTCACCTATCCAATTATTAATCGTACCTAGTGATGTGAAGGGTAATATTACCGAGGTAAGGTTACCAGTAATTTTGGTAAAATTACGTGATATTACCGCTAGATCGGTAACATTGGAGATATTGTGTTTTTCTCTGTTTGGTGGGCAGAAATTTGTTCCAGTTCTAAAATAGGTAGTTAGACTGTAGACATTTTAAATTTACCATCGTCAATAGCCGCAACCGAAAACATTTGAATCGGTTCTGTTAATTCCATATTTAAGGGTAAATACATCGAATCATACAAAAACATCACTTGTCTAATCATATTGCACGATTTTATTCTCCTATTAATATTTGATTCCGTTTAGTAACGACACAAGTCGGTGACATGTGCTCTTTCTCGAAGCATTATAGGTAGGCAGTTTTTTGTTTTGTTGTTTGTTATTGTAAAACATGGCGTCTACAAGTAGTAAAAGTGATAATACTTTGATAAATTTAGCACAGAATAAGAAAAAGAGAAAGGTATACAAGTATGAAATAATAAAAAATGCTAGACTAAAAGGTGAAGAATATATTAATTATAAAGGTGCTGTAGTATGTTGTAAAAAAATTACAAAAACTAAAGATATAGCTGATTTTAAAAGTTGGTGGCCGAAGTTCTATAAAAAACATTTTGTCATTGAATCTCTTGGTAGAGGTGTGCCAAGGGACCAAAAAGGTACATTTCAAATTTCGAACTTTACGCATTTTAGATATTCTTTAAATAAACCTGGAGTAGTTGAGGCGTTTAATTTTATAGATGATATTACAAGCCATAAATTTAGACTTGCCACTTCCAACTTATTACAACTTTCTACCCCTGTTCAACAACCAGCTTATCCACAAGGATAGGTTCCTATGAATTCAAAAAACTTGATGACATAAAGTCACTTTTTTTATACATTTCAAAAGAACACCACGACTTCTATACAGAGATAATAGGAGTAAATTGGACAAGAACTGAAAATGAAGACCATTAGTATTTTTTTTTATATTGTAATGTTTTTCCATGTATTATTCAATATAAATGTAATCTTATTTGCTGAGTTTTCATGGTCATTTCAGAAACATCACATGTCGCGTATGTGCCACAAGAGGCCCCTTTCCATTTAATTTTTCTTTCACAATGGCACCAAACTTTCAGTTTGTTTGATATTTATATCTGTTATTTCTTGCCAAAAATTTGGTTTATGTTGTCCTGGTAAAATCCCTAAATTTTCATGAAAAATACCACACAATTCAAAAGTTAGGAGGGAGTCCTAACTTTAGACACGCACTGTATAAGCTGCTTAATTGAAATCTGGTTCTGTAAGTCTAAGGCCGCTTTCAGACGGGCGACTTTTTGCAGTCGAAGTGGACCGCAAAAAGTCGATCGTTTGTGGTTGATTGTCGCTACTTACAGTTGTCATTTAATAACCATGGAAAAAGCGATTCCTTTTCATACGGGCGTGTTTTCGACTGCAACCGAATTTCTGCCGCCGATTGTCGCCAATACCTTCGACTGACTATACGTTAGTTACAACTACAGTTGTAGTCCAAACTGGCGACAAGACGCCGATATTTTTGTAGTCTACTTGGACTGCAAAAAGTTGCCCGTCTGAAAGCGACCTTAAAGGCTATCCACGTGAAGAACGTCAAAAAGTAATAATAAATTAACTTCTTTAAATTTTAATTAACTTAATTAAATTACTTTAATTAACTAGTCAATTCTACAGACTTAAAATCACCAGCATCTGACTGGATTAGGTGAAACGCACTATAGCCGCGGAAAATGGTTCACTAATCTGAAAATAAATCTGTGTAAATTTAGATTTTCAGATCTGAAAAGATTCGAATGTTTATGTTAACTTGGGAAGTGTTTCCAGTCGAAATTTTTACGCGAGATCGCGATCCCATCGCTCCACAATCTTGACCAAAATTTAGTATAATATAAAAAAAAACGAAAAACTAAAAGAAAAAATCAATCTTTTTCAAATAATGCTCTCCTGAAAAAGTTAGCTATTCATACAGGTGTCTATTTTTACAAGTCAATTCGGATATACTTTTATTGTTTTAGTACTACCCTATTAAGACTGGTGTTTCAGCAAAAAATCATCATCAGTGAGACGTCAAATTTTTAAAAATATGTGATAAAATAGGTTAGTGTTATTATTAAATTAAATTAATGTGTAATTTGTGGTACTACAGATTATCACAACAATTTTAAACTATCTTTATGTGTACTTAATTTATGGTGAGTCCAAGTAAAAAAATGACAATTATTAAATTAGGAAAACAAACACACTTTATCTTACACCCCCACAGACGCTCAGGTCTACCCACGGTGTACCTGATCGAAAGAACTGTACAGTTTTTTATTCAGGTAGACCTGAGTGTGTGTGGACAAAACTGTACAGTTTTTTAACCTGTTCAGGCGACCGAAGTAAAATCAAAAATATCCTATGTGTACCCGCCACAGACACTCAGGTCGACCGTAAAGGTTGTAAAGTTTTTTTAACCTGTTTATTTTAAAAGGCGACTGAAGCCGGCATCCTTGTAAACTCGAGGATGAATGGGTTTATTTGTAATTGAAAAAATACATAGTTATTGATTATGGCACGCTTTTATTCTGAAGTGAATTATTCTGTTATTATCTTAAATTTTATTATAATTCTATTTTGAGGTATATAATTATGATTTATTGTTTGACCTTTTATTACTGTAATACAAACTCTTTGTAATGAAAAATTATTTTCTAATTTTTAGTTCGGTTGCATATAAAAGCGTGTTTTTTTATCTTTTTTAAACTATTATTTATTTTTCATATTTTTAGTTCGATATATCAATTAGTTTTCTGCGGACATGTGAAATTGAAATGTTTCACGAACTATTTCGTAATTTAATCATTTCATTTAAAGCTTCACTGTTGCATGGGGTTTCAGAACGCAACTACTCCGAACAAGTTTCTGTCAGCCTTATGCTGAGAGTACGTCCGAAACTGCATGCGCAGATCGCGCACTAGCTCTTTCTCTGTTACTCTCCTACAGAAAATCTATAAAGGAATTTATTTATCCTGGCGATCCTAATCAGGATAACGGGATACTGTTTGCATTGTCATGGGTCCTTGATACGTGTGCAAAGTTTCAAAGAAATCGAGTCGCTGGAAGTTGGTGAAAATTAAGCTTAAAGATTCCGTTACATACATACATATATCAAACTCGTTCAGATTTTCTACACACAAAAGAGATTCTCTGTAAGAGTTGCTCCGAGTAATAGTTTTCTACCATTGTACAAAAACCTAGTAAAAATAAAAAACTATACTTTGGGCAGTTTAAATTGAGACACACCAAAAAAAAAGTCAGTAATCATAGTTAAAACAATGTATTTTATTGGGTTAAAAAGTTAGACCCGAATATCCAGTACCTATCAATGTTAAACAAATAATTTCATATTTCTATACTCACACTGGTATAGGGTTTCTGATTCAGTCTTTACATAATTATTTTTTAGTTTCCTAAGGCAAAAATAATATACCGGGTGTCCGGAAAGGTGAATAAATGATGCATTTTAAATCCAGACATACCAGCATATTGTTTGTAATAAAAACATTTTTTTTTTTGAAAATTATTCAATATAGTATTTCTGAGCCTTCCAAACTTTGTAATACAGATTAAGAGTGTTTTTTTATAATTATACCATATTTTAGTAATTTTCTCAAAAAATTAATTAATTTTTTTTACATACAAAATTCTGGTATGTCTGGATTTAAAATGCCATTTCATGAAAAACGGTTCAAAATATCGATTCAAATAGGATATACCTTTTTTTTTGTACAAAAATGACCAGAAATCAAACGATCAAAGCAAAATGTAAATTTGTCACCTGTGCTAAAAATACATACATCAAATGAAAAAAAAGCATCTCACCCTATATAATTCCGACTGAACAGTTGTAATATGGGCCCATCTATACTAATGCTTCTATCAAAAGAAGCATTAGTATAGATGGGCCCATATTTAATTCATTCTGAAAGCGATGCCGCCAAGTACACAAAAAATTATAAAGTAAACAAACCTTTTTGAATGCACATAGCCTCGGATAGAGCCTGATTACATATTTTTAGATAAATAATAAAAAATATTCAAAACATTCTTTTATTTCGCCTCTGCCTACTATAAAACCGGTGGCACGTGGCGTGGTACTAGAAATTCGTCGAGTTAAATATTTTTTACTACAATAAATCATTGTTCACAAAAGGGTTTCTTTACTTTATTATTTTTGTGTACTTGGCGGCATCGCTTTTAAAATGAATTAAATTTGGACCAATCTTTACCCAAATATCATTAGTACTGCGGCAACAGTTCCAAAAGTTAGTTATAACTGAAATTAGTTTTTTAATCTAACTTTGAAGGTCAATATCTGCCTAACGAAGCGCGATAGAACTTTTTTATATGAAGTACTAACATTATTTGGCCTCACTCTATCACCGCTACCATTTTTGACCTCACCTTTCCGGACACCCTATATAATGGAAATTTTCCTTCATTTTAGAAATTTAATATTAGAGACATTTTGCACCTCTTAAAATACCAGACGTTTTTTGGCCTTCTTATGGTTATCGTTATTAGACATAACGATTACGGCAGCAGTTTTAGACAGAGATGTTGCAGCCTCTTTTAAGAAATATATCTTGCGTCTGCGCTTTCGACACATAACCTTATTTTTGCCTGTGGTTCAACCATTTTACGTTAACGAAAAATCAGTATTTACTTTTATTCTTCATAAGATATAAATTCACATTTAAATATATGCAAACACTTCTGTTGACTTCGTTTTTTAAAGTAGATGCAAACAATACAGTATAAGCAAAACACAAAAAGTAAGGTTAGGTTTAGTAGTAGAATAAAAAGCAAGTGTGCCAAATTGTAACATCTTAATTAATTACTGATTTAGAATATCCGTAAAAGTGCAAGTCCGTTTTAATTTCTTAACACTATTTGATTTTTATTACTGCTATAGATTTTTCGCTAATTAGAGCCTAAGTATAAATGATATTTTAATAAATACGGCATTAAAATTTTTACCCTTTTAAATAATTGATATTAAAATTTCTACAATCCGGCAACCACGCATTTTAGCAATAACGGTAACGATAACGATAAGCTCTTCGGTATTCATCCGTAATTAAAGGAGTCCGGTATGTTTAATAACGATAACGGATCATGTTTGCGTTACTGCGCAGTCTCAGAATAACGTTAACCACAACGGAATTGCAAAATAAAGGGTGCAAAATGTCTCTATTGTTCTTGCATAAATTACCTAAACGTGTATCAATTTTTTTATGACAAAAATATCAAAATGAAGTTGTTACAGGAAATGTTTGACACCGAAATACATCAGTTTTCGAAATGAGCCGACAAAAGTGAATTATATTTTTGATAAATTGTTTTTTGCACCTGTTGTTTTTCCAGAAATGTTTCAAAAACATCATTAGGAAATACCTTTGCACATTTCTTTGAACACATTCTTTGATATTAAATTAAGTTGCAATAAATTGGATTATTTTTTTATTTATTTATTTGTAACAGCCCACAGAGGTTTATATCTTAGTGCCAGAAGTACCAGAATACCGTGGGTGTCGGGTTATTGGTAATTTTATAGAAACCTGCGGCAACTACGATTTTGACGAAATTTGGTATACGGGGGTTTTTTGGGGCGCTGATCACGAATCTACTAATCCTATTTTTACAATATTCCCTTCTTTTGCACACAATTCTTGATTTAAAGCTAAAGTGTCACACAATATTTGATTTTCACCTTTAAAAGCCCGTTTTTCTACGTTTTTTACATTATTTTTGCATTAAATTGCGTGGCTTTTTTTGATAATGCGGCAACCATACATACACATAGCTATGCAATTTAATGCAGTAATAATGTAAAATACGTAAAAAACGGGGTTTTAAAAGGTGAAAATCAAATATTGGGTGCCACTTTAGCTTTAAATCAAGAATTGTGTGCAAAAAAAAGGGGGAATATTGTAAAAATAGGATTAGTTTAAATTTCAAGTCTGAGGATGAATATCTCAAGAACGAAACGTTTCCACCAAAAAATTCTTTCAGATTCGTGATCAGCGCCCCAAAAACCCCCGTATACCAAATTTCGTCAAAATCGGAGTTGCCGCAGGTTTCTAGAAAATTACCGGGTTATTAAATATTAAACCCAACTTTTTTCCTGTTCCATCAACGCTGTCCAAGTACTGAAATATGCAGTTTTTGCATTTCACAGCACTTTTAGACAACGCGGTATTACCACCGCGGACGTTATTTTTATTTATAAAACTACTTCTCCCCAGCTGGGACTCGAACTCGAGCCTTCTGGGTTAAAGATCAAAGGCTGTGTTCACTGCGCCTTCTGAGAAGATAAAAAGAATAAAAATAACCGGTCATCTGTAGCCCGTAGAGTAGTGCTTTTAGTTTTCCCGAAAGATGTTTTTTAAACTTTAGCTCTATAACATTGTATTTTTAATTTGTAGCCACTAACATTTTAAAAATCAACAGAAACTTCGTCATAAGGTATTATTATCTACCTTTTTTATCTTTGGACAAACCACGAAGGCTGAAAGCCTAAATACTAACGTACCGTGGGTGTAGGTAAGAGGAAGTTTGTTAACACGGGACTTAAAAACATGATGATTTGGAAAGGAAGTAAAAACCTCCGCTGGCAGCAGGTTTCACATTCTAGAAACTAGAAATAAAAGAAAGAACAAAGTGGAAAGTGGGACCTGTCCGGTTGGACCGCAAAGGGATGCATACATGCGCCACCACAAGTTTCTCTGCTGGGAGCTGCAAGTAGAGGGACTATACTGGATAAATCCTCGGAGCAGAAGCCGTAAAACTATCTATAAAACAGCGATAGATCCCCTACAGCCTGACGATGGGAAAGGGAAGGGATCCTTTCAGTAAGTAAAGGATCTTTAATAAGACGAACAGCTCTTTTTTGAATGGAATCAGGAATGTTAAGGGTTGTAGGGGACGCCATTCCCCAGACATGAGAACAATATTCCAGAGAGGGTCGAACTTGGGACACATATAAAGTGTATAAATTAGGGACCATTTACGTCATTACGTATTTTCACTAGCAAAAGAAAACATACTGAAATTATTTTTTCTTACTACATTTAGATAGCCAGCGGGTTTTAAATGTATTGGTTTTTCTGTCTATTCGATACCTGCTTTAGTCTTTGATCCGAATAGGAAGCGACCGGCACCCATCTGTTTATATATATATATATATATATACATAACCATTTTATATCAAATATAGTATTTAAACAATGGTATTGCTACAGGATTGTCAAAAAATTATGGTTCAAGCAATAATTATATTAAAAACATAACCTCAAAATTTTTGACATACCCTGTATTACAGCAAACCCTATTTTTTTAATACATTTTAATGCTAGTTATTAAAATATATATGTCTAAATGATACAGATTGTACCAAAAAGTTGAAATCATTTTTCAAAAATTAAAAATTTAAACAATTTCTCATGGCTTTATTTATGAAACTGGAGAAAAAAATAGTGATATATTAATCCTGTCATGTAAAGTAAAAAAAGAACTAAATAAAAACTGTCATTATACAGGGTGTGTCAAAAACGCATCCAGCTGGCACGACGTGTATAGGATTTTTTTATCTTTGGACAATCCACGAAGGCTGAAAGCCTAAATACTAACGTACCGTGGATGTCTTAAGCAAGGTAAGAGGAAGTTTGTTAATACGGGACTTAAAAACTTGAAGATTTGGGGGAGAAGGAAAGACCTCCGCTGGCAGTAGGTTCTACAGTCTTGAAACTCTAGGGATAAAAGATATAGGGATGCATACGTGCGGCACCACAAGTTTCTCTGTTGGGAGCTGCAAGAGGGTTGACTATACAATACAAAGGATTCCAAATTCGTTGTTTAATTATTTTTTTACAATTATTCACCACCAGAAAGCATCGTTTTTCACACTTCCGACTATTTACATTGTAACACAAACAATACATCAATAAATCGTTACAAAGTTGGTTTATCAAGTAATAATTTATTGGCAGTTAAAGCTATATAAAAGTGGAAATCATGTCAATTTAAAACGATTATAAACAATGTAATTGTAATGTTTATTCTCGAATTAATACCATTATAATAAATGATTTAAACAGATAGTTCAAGTATTACGAACAATATACAAATTGTTCACAAATCTTGGTTTAAACGTTTTTATTCATTTTCTTATTAAAATAATAAAAAAGTTCATGCACGGGGGTCAGCAAATTTTTTGTTCTCAGGGTCTCTGACTTTATTTTTAGTATGAATGCAATAATAATACTTTATGCATAGAAATCACAAGGGGCCATATCTGGTAAATCCGGGGGATACTTAGTATAGTTTGTTTATTAAGGATTTCATTACATCTTACATCCAATAGTTTTTACATATTTATGGCCCGATATTTTTTTAATCGCGAACAAATAACACCTCTGCACTGCTCAAAAACAAAGAAAGCGTCTTAAAAAATAAGGAAGTAAATATTTAAGAGAAAAACTCGAATTATTCTAAACATTATACGAAAAAAGTTTATTTAACAGTGAGAAATGTTTATGCAAGTTTTGTATTAATCACTGACAAAACGTAGCTATTTTAATAGTAGCAAACGCCTATTTTTTTCTTTAAATAAATAACAGAAAACCTGCAAATTAAACAAAAAGTATTTAGAATAAAAACCTGTATAAATAATCTCATTAAAACTGGCAAATGTAATAGACTGTGTTCTTGGTAAAAAACAAAATAAATGACCAGGTCTGTCATGACGCGTTTCTTAATAGAGTTCCTTTCTATAGTTTTTTTAATTTAACTCTGTTCTTGGTTCACCAGTTTTATTTTCAATAAATCTTTATCAGTTATTGTAGATGGCCACTCTTCAAGCTTTCACCAAATAAATGCTGGAGTGCCTCAGGCCTCAGTACTGGCACCAACATTGTTTCTTCTTAACACCAACGACCTTCTCTCGTCCACAACTAATTCCATTTATAGTTTTGCCGATGAAAGTACCCTTCACTCCAGTTTTCAGGTTCCCTAACCAATATCTAAACCTGATATGAAAAGCAAACGTGGAGCAATGCGGATATCTCTTTCACAGGACCTTAATTTTATATTGGATTGGGGCGCCAAAACTCCCGTCCATTTTAATGCATCCAAAACGCAATCATGTACCTTGTCGCGAAAAAAGTCATCAAATTTGTATCCTTTATAGTAAGAACATTTTAAAAGCGCAAATTCGGTACCTTTGAAAATAATACAAAAAACATAAAAAAGGCCGCAATATTTTATACAAAGGCGCCGCTATCCTTTACAGCGACGCGCCGATATACTATGGGATCGAAATCCATTATTTTGGCCAAAAAGCAAGTTTGAAATTTTAATGGTTCATGCTGTGTATTTCAAAGTAGATACTCCAAACTACATGTACGCAAAATTATAAAAGGATATGACGACTTCTATTGGGGTAATAAGAAACTTGAAAATGTATTTTAAGTAAACATAAATATACAACATTTAATCTACTTAATTTATTATTAGCCTTGTTTACTAAAAAAAAGTAAAACAGTTAAGAGTTAATAATAAGAGCTATTGTTGTGTGTCCGATACAGTCTCGCGAAGTCTCGCTACTTTTGTCAAAGATTTTTTTACCTTTTTCTTTATCAGTTTTTGTACTTACAATTGCCTTTCTACTTTTTGCTACTTCTGAGTGTAAGGACAGATACAAGATTTTTTATAATTTACAAGGTTTTCCATTTTAAAATGTAATATGTTTTGTCCTACACTGTATATCCTAAAAGATAAAAGCATTCTGATGAAAGATATTGATTCTACAAAATCTACCCAACAAAACAGTGTTTTTTATTTATTTTATACGTTAAAAAATAAAAAAGTTGGGAAGATGTATCTCTATTACGCTTCTAAGAATAATTTAAAATTATTTTTCAGATTTGGATGGTCATATTTCCGAAACTAATTGAGATAGACACATAAAATGTAGTATTTTTTAAAGCATTTTAAAAGATTTTTTGGTGGTGATATAATATTTAGGGTATTCCATTTAAAAAATCATACCTATTGTCGTACCCTGTATATCATATGAGATAATAATCATCGGATTACTGATTAGAATACTACCGAATTAACCAAACAAGCTGACATTTTAGTTTATTTTGTACAATAAAAAATAATAATGTTAAGGGGTGTAAATTTATAATAACATATAATAAGTTTTAGGTTTCCAAAAAGCATTTGTAATAATTTATAATATTTTTCCAGTAAAAAGCACCTCATTTTAAGTTAGATTGGTAAGTTTCAGAATTTTGACCAAAAAAATTAATTCCTATCCCATAGTGCGATGACCAGCTGCATCAACCGGCATATCATTAAAGAAATATAGCAAAGGCGGCCGCGAAGACAAGCATGCCGATTTATTTGCTTTAAACTTTTTTGTGATTTTTTTTTCTTATCAAAGAGCACCGAATTTACATTTTTAAACTGTTCCTTCTATAATTTCCCAGGAAATGATCAAATCAAACATTTTAAAAAACAATAAATATGTTTTGTTCTGATTATTGGGATTTTTATTTAATACATGTTTATTCCGATAATACGTGGGGATTATTTGGTTTTCGGTTCAAGACCAAACATTGCTCATAAAACCTATTTTAACAACTTTAAACGTAGTTTTTTCTTTGAAAAATGGCACCATTTTTCCATTTTACCTATAAAGAGAAAACTTCTCTATTCGCGGAAAAACAACAAAAGTTTGTTGGAAAAAGTTTTTCTAATTTTCGTAGTTGTCAAAGGAAATAACGAAAATCTACTTTTGTGGGTTTTCTTTTTAAAAGTAAGGTAAAAGATTTAAAGGCAGCAAGTTCTTAAGTCGTACAAAAGACGTTTTTTTACAACGGGGTCCTTAAAACGCCAAAAAGGCATCTTCTCAGGGGCGTATCGTGGACTAATATAGACGTGGGCAAAGTTGCATCAGCGAGGCCTCTTCGTTTCCAAGATCTACTCAATGAATCTATCTTACCAAACATGCTTTGAAACATACCACCTACTTATGACAGTGAAAAAGTATTAGCTTTATTCGCGGGTCTAGTAATGAACTGATTCTGAACCAGAACCGAACTGGTTTAGAATTGTTTTAAAGCGCATGTCTAGTTATTTATTAGTTCGGAATTTTTATTTATTACCGCGAACGATTTTCTATACAGATGAGGATGTATTCTAACCTAGCCTTTTGGTTAGGATTTTTCATGGTTAAATTGGATACAACATAAAAAAATCAAACAAAAGGTAAATTGTTATACTGTCGAAAGCCACTCGAGGTCTCTCGGCGGAAGAAGAGGGATTCCCTGCCTCCTCTCGTTTTTAACATAAGTATGTGTATTTAACTAAAAATAAAATTCAAACAACAAGAAATGGTAGAATCTTATAATATTGTCTATATTTTTTAATTAAATCTTTATTTATTTTATTGCATACATACATTCATACGGAATACAATTAAAAATCCTTTGTTTATATACGCTCAGAATCACAAAAATATAAAAAAATTATCAACAGGTATATTAACCCGCATAAAAAGTGGCAAAAACAAATAAACTGTAATACAACGGTTTATTTCTGTACCACAAAAACAGAAAACAGCTGACCATGTCGACAATGCGCATGAAATTCCGAACTGAACTTTTAGTTCCAAAAAAATCCCAGGACTGCAAATCAGGTTACGAACCGGTAACGAACTGATTCCATTGTAACCCGCGAACACAGAACTGTTACTAAAAATTCAGGATTTTACTAACCGCGAACGCTGCTTTTTCACTGCGCATGCTAATAGTCCCAGAACCGGTTCAGAATCGAACCCGCGAACAAAGCTATTAATGCGCGATGGGAGAATATTGAAAAGCATAAACTCGTAGATTTAAGGGTTTATGTCAATGATTTAATGAATAATTGAAATCATTGGGTTATATCCACTTGCGATTTTACCTATTGGTTTCTTAAAGCTTTAAATGCGTTTTTCTTAAAACAGTGTTTTCGAAGAGGGTGACCACGATTTCTCAAAAACTACTGATCCAATCGCTCTCAAATTTCGACATAAGTTTCTTAGATATATTTTTAGCAATTAATTGAAGTTTTTTTTGCGATAAATATTTGTTTTTTAATAAATAATTTAAGGCCCAAACTAGGGCCCGAAATCGATTTATGTGGTTGAGAAACCTCCATTGTGTCAAAAAATGTTTTCTTATAATCTTATTCCCTCGATTGATTTATAGATTATACATTTCTGAAAGTAGATCCGTTTAGTCTTTTCATTTAAGATGATCCAGTCCAGAGATATAGTGGTCACTGCAAAACGTCTTTTTGAGAGAAGCACCCGGACATCGGCTACGGATGGTTTCAATAGTTATTTTTGTACCAAGGGCGTAAGTTGTACTCGTACTCCGCGAGGACAACAATTAGCTGTGGGCGTAAAAGTGCTTTACGCCAGAGGTGCAAACAATATTTTTGTACGACTGAAATTAATATACAAGCATTCTCTGTAGTTAGGAGAAAATTTGCCAGCTTTTAATATTTTAAATTGTAATCAGTATACTTTTAACATACAATATGAGCAACGCTGTTTGGTTCATCGGCAAGCAATAGAATAACAAAACAAGCACTATTAGTCACGCATGTTTACATGCCGGGATTTAGTTAGATTGTCTTTTGTCTCACATTGCCTATATGTTATGTTATTTAACTGAACCTGTATGTTTAATTAAATAAAGTGTTGTTTTACCAAAAAATGGGGCATTATTTAATTTTATTATTGTTTTATAAATTTATAAATGCGGGCGTTTTTAATACTTTTTGCCCTAGGGCGTAAAAGTGCAATTTTACGCCCTTAAATGGGGTAGTAAATTTGTATTTTACGCCCGGTCGTACAAAAAATACTTTTTCTGACAAAGTAAATATGTCAAGATATTGTTAAAAGTATACAGAATACAGGTATACCGAATTTCAAATTAATAAATTAAAATGTCTTCTTAAAAAAAAACTTGAACAGTGGTTTCGGTCTAAGTGAATATAACCCCTTAAAAAAAGGTTTTATTTTTACAAATAGTTATTTACATTACAAGATGCGAAAATTTACTTTTTGGTGTGAGGTGGTTTTAAATGGCCGAGGCGAAGCGGAGGCTATTTAAAACCTCCGAACACTTGAAAGGCCTTTCGCATCGTGTAATGTATTATATTTTTCTGCTACTGTTCTATGTATCGCATAATTTAATAATCATTAACATCATGTTTTAATAGAAATATCAGAGATTTTGAAATTTTCCCTGTTAAAAATTAATCCATAGCAACACATTTATTGTTGACATTGTCTGTCATCAGCACTTATCAATTATTGTTAATTTAGTATAAATCCATTCCCATTTTAAAATGTTAAATGGATATGAAAATGGCATCCAAAAGGCAGCTGACCTTGCGTGTGCCTCACTTCTGCCAGACAAATCTAAAGAGAGGTACCATCAAACATATAAATCGTTTTCTGAATGGCTTGCTACAAAAAATGTGGGGCGGATTGACGAGAATGTGATGTTGGCGTATTTTCAAGAAAAATCCGAGTCTTTATCCACCACCAACCCTCTGGTCTGTATATTCCATGCACAAGTTAACAATTTCCGTAAACAAAAATCAAGATATTTCGGAGTTCAAGAAACTAGTTGCTTTTATTAAAAGGAAAAACGAAGGTTATGAGGCAAAAAAGTCAAAAAATTTTAAAAAAGAAGAAATCATAAAGTTTTTACTTAACGCGCCTGATCAAAGTTGCTTAGCAATGAAAGTAATAGCCATTATGGGAGTGGCTGGGGCATGCCGGACAGACGAAATATACAGAATGAAGCTAAGTGATGTAGAAATAAGAAATGACGTGGCTATAGTAAAAATAGTGAAGTCTAAAAATAAAGTTAAAAGAAACTTTGTAGTAACCAACGATGAAGGCTCAGTTCCTTATGTCAGATTTCTACAGGAATATATTAAGCTGAGACCAAGGAATGCTCTAGATGAGCGCTTATTGTATCGTTATGAAAGAGGTAAATGTGTTAATCAAGTAATTGGAAAGCACACTACTTCAAATGTACCTAAAGAAATTGCGAAGTTTTTGAAGCTTGAAGACATCAGTAGATACACTGGCCATTCTTTTAGAAGAACGTCAACTACGTTCCTTGCCAATGCTTCGGATGTCGATATTTTGGACTTAAAAGGCATGGAGGTTGGAAGTCTTCTTCTGTTGCGGAGGGATATATTGCTGAATCCTATAGTAATAAGGTGGAAATTTCAAAGAAGATTTTACACGAAATTCCTACCAATATTTCCTCTAATGAAGTAACAGTGAAAAATATGAATATTAACGTAGTTAAAGGTGATAACGATACCCCAACAACAAATTTAAAAACTGTTAATTCAAGTATTATTCCTCCAATTTCTTTTTCTAATTGCTCAAATTGCACAATTACTTTTAATGTCAATACCTAACCTAGTTTTTAAAAATATTTTGTCATAAATAAATCGTAATATTTCCCACAAGCATATTTTCTTTTTTTTACTCTTACTTTTTGTCCAGGCGCTGAAATAGTATATTACATTACAAGGGTGGAAAATTACTTATTTCACACGAGTGGGAATATTGTTGCACGAGGCGTCAGCCGAGTGCGACAAACCCACGAGTGTAAGAAACGGATTTTCACACAAGTAATGTACACTATTTTCCTACGACCACAAGTTATTCACCAAAAAAACAATACAAGTTGTTTGTCTTCACGGAAAAAATAAGAAAACAATTGAAAACTTTGCATCACTAGGGTGATATATACTTTTCCTTACTGCGATATATTATACTGTTTAACAATATTTTTATATCAAAATCACTTACCTAGTCGCTTTTTATCATTTAAGAATTAAAAAGGTCCTCATTAAAAAAATATTGCATGGCTTTTTCAATGTAAATCCCATTAACAGCCTGATAACTCCAAATTTATTTTAAATAACAATGACAGCGATGACAGCTTTATATTATACTTTGTAACACTAGTGTTGTAAAGTACTTTGCAACACTAGTGTGATATAAGGCATTTTCTATTCATGAAAACAGTGTGTTATTTACTATTTTCACATGTGGTCGTAGGAAAATATTACTTTCGTAGCTAGCAACGCTTAGCAACCAGGTAACACGAAGGTTCTCTTTCGTTATCATTCGCGTTGCTGGGACCACAAAGTTTTCTTATTTATACAGTAGTAGAAAAAGTAATATTCTGGTTAGTTATGGTTACACAAATATGGGTTAAAAGATAAACGCAGCCACAAAATGGGTTTATGTAACTGCCAGCAGTGGCGTAGCATATTTTTAGAAACATTTAGATTAAATCTCACTTAGTTTACTGGAAGAAATCCAGTGCCTGAGTAGGGAGAGATAGGGGGTTTACTACCCTCCGTCCCCCGGGGAGCTTATTATCTCAAGATCTCTGACGTCATTCAAAATTTAGGAATCTTGCGCAACGCGTTGTTTAGGGCGTGGCCCCTACTATCTGTCAAACCATAAGTGTCATCTGTCAAATGTCAAATGTCACCTGTCACCTGTCATATGTCAAAAATCACGTGACTAGGAAAATGGCCGCCATGCGTAGGATACTTGCGCTATGCTCATAAATTGATTTGCGCAAACGCGAAAATTCCAAGTCGTACCGTTCGGGTGCTATCGACTAAAATCGGTATTTAACCTTGATGATGAGTCATCGAGACATGGCTTAAATTTTTTAAATATAGTGTTACGTCATACCTATCGAATAGCGAAAACCGCACGGAGCCATCTTTAGCCATAAGGGCGCTACAGCTGTTTAAAATATGGCGAGAGACACCAACCAGCGAGTAAGACGGTAGCCCCATAGCAAAATCAATCATAGCGGCCTTATTATTAAACTTAGAATAATGAAACTTGAACAAAGAATAGTTGCTAACGGTAAATAATTTCAAGGTCAAACTTGTCACATGATAAGCCAAAAATTCTACGGTCCCCCGGCACCCCGCGCCCCCGCTTAAGCCGTCGGTTTAAGCGGAAGGCGTAACAAAACGCATGCGGTAAAAACATGGCTGCCGTCACCTAGAAAATACCGGAGGCTTTAGCGAGAGGCTTAAGCGCAGGCGCAGAACGCTAGAGCGTAATCTCATATAATTTAAGACATAATAATTAAATATTAAATAATAAAACACACTCTATATATTAAATTAATTTATTTAAGCCACAGTGTACATTGACTTTTAGCAATTTTATACACAAATAAACGGTAAAAAAACAGTGGTAACTAAATAAAAAGCAGTGTTTGTAGTAAAGCATTTATTATAAAATAAAAAATACATACATGGTTGCCATATTTCTAAATAATTCTTAGAATAATACCTTATAAAATAAATAGCAGTGTTTACAGTAAAGCAATTATTTTTAAATTAAAAAATACATTGTTGCCATATTGCTAAATAATTCTTAGAATAATGTATTATTACGGTTATTTAAACTCTTCTCACAGACCCTGTTAATGGTGAATATTTTACAAGTTTGTCATGAATAATTAAACAGTAAGCATTTGTGTTTGCAGAAAAGTTTTCTTTTGTTTCAATCTCTAACCTTACATCAATAATGCCAGAATTAAGGATTTCATTTTGTCTTGAACAATCAATTACAATTAAGGATGCATTGTTTTTAAATTTTTTAGGAGTTAAAAGTGGTTCGTTTTCTTTTTCGTAGTAGCTTTCTTGAAATTCTGAGTACATTTCATAGAGAGTAGCTATTATACCTCTTGAAATTTCCAAATTTAAATTATCATATGGATAAAATTCAGAATTTAAATAAAGCTTTGCATTTGATACATCACAATGATCAAATAAGCTACAATTTTTCTTGTGGTTATCCTTTCGATCTGTTTGAAAACCTAAAATTATCCATCTTGGTCTTTCCACCTGCACAGAAGTTTTAATGGTCCATGTAAGGTGTTTTCCAATCGGTATTGAAGGATGTTCTGTGAGTTCCCAGCTTCTAAAACCGATATCCAATTCAGTTCCACTTCCAACAATCTGTAAAAGTTCTAGTCGCTCAGCATCGGATACTGTAATATGTGGTAGCCTCCAAACAATTTTATCAATAATAGCTTGTACATTTTCTCCATCGGTAGTGTTAATAACGGCATTTTTATCGGAAGAACTTCTTAACAATATTAGTTCATGCTTAACATTTATAAGTATCTTTTGAAAATCTTCAGCGAATCCTAGTAATGTCCTTAGTGGAACACAAACATTAAAAGTTCCGTTTGAGCCCATCCCGTCCCAGGTAAAATCATCTTCAATACTCCAACCAGCGTTTCTATATTTAATTAACTCATTACCATTGTAAGAGACATAACCTTTCATTGTTGCTGCTATTCCAGGATATCTAGTCGAATCAATAACTTTTCCGCCAATTTCAAGACGAATTTCTTCAAAGAGGTGTCCCACAAAGTTGTTTACAAGTTTAGCAGTGTCTGAAACTCTTCCATCAGACCCTTTTAAAAGTCGTCCTTCCAAATAAATATGACTTGCCCAAGGTAGGGTGTATATATCAGTTTGCTGCACCGGTATTCGAATTTCATCATTATTTTTGAAAGAGCTGGAGTACGGTAAATGGCTATGCCTTTCTATTTTTGTAATAGAGTTATCAAAGTTTAGCGAATCTGTCACGTTTAAAATGCTCATTTTCAAAGTTTTTAACAAGAAGCCCTATGGATGCAAGAAATCTTATATTTTCTTCTGTTAAGCTCTTTTTAGTGTTCCAAAGCTGGTTAAAATTTACAATTTTCTTGGCGTTATATTTCACAACCATAACACGTGTGCTCTGCACAACGTTCTGCAGTATACTGGCACACATATCACAAAGTAGTTATTTATAAAGACTTTCTCAAATGTAATCTAATAGTAATAACTTCTCCTCTAAAGTCAACCAATTCACCATCTTGATCAACCAGTTTTAATTTAATGTTGCTGATAATTTTGGTGGATACAGGCATATAAAGCACATTTTGAGGAATTTCTATAATTTTGAAACCAGCTGGTACTGATGGCGAAAATTCATGTATTGTATGAACAAGCATATTATTGTGATATGCGCCAGTAACGATATTACACTCGATTTTAATCACGTTAATTTTCAGAATATTTACAGGTGTTTGCGATACATGTTTAACGTTGGGCTTTAGCAAAATATTATGAAATCCCAACAATTTTCCAATAGAATTTGTCTTAGTAAAGTCAACTGTATGAGAACATTCAAGCTCGCACTTGAGCGTATTAACATTACCCTTTAGGCTTAGGGTACAATTAAAATTATTAATGGCTTTATTTTTTTCCTGTATGGCCTCTTGTAGATAATCATTTATTGCACTTATTTCATATGATCCAATCGGGATTTCTATAGTAATATTACCCACATAAAATTTGTTATTACTATTATCAATGTTGGGTATGGCGTTAAACGTTTCTAAACTGACTAAACCAAGCTCGTATTCACTAGTGTCATCTCTCAAGTAGATGGGCGGGTTATAGGTTGCTTCTAAGATGGAACTATTACCACTCAAGCTAAAGGTATGCATGACGGTTGAAGTAAGACTAAATTTATTTCTTGAGTCATCTCTTATTTATAGGGTTTTAAATAGAGTCCCAAACCGTTTTTGTATGGTCCTAAATATAAACCGCTACCAGTTTTGCTAATCGCAATAGATTCCATTGTTTTGTTGTGTCTCTTTTCTTCTTCTAATCTTTCTTGCGCCGCCTTAGAATCTTTAACAGCTTTTACGATCCCTGATATTCCACCGCTAAGTGCTCCTACGGCGCTTAAGCCGGCAAAAAGTGGTATTAAAAATGGTAGAAATCCGCCGACTACAGGTAAAGGTACTACATTTGCAGGTTTTTCTTTTTCCACCCCATTAAATGCTTTCAGAGCTACTTCAGCAGCGGAGAAAAGATCTTGCGGTTTTTCCACGTACAATGCCTCCTTCGCTTTTTGAAACGCGGTCGCGAAGGGAATCCCCTTGCCTCTACGAGCAGTTTTTTTCTTAATTGATTTTTTCTTAAACTTCTGCATGACCGTACAGCACAAAGTCTTTGACAATACTAAGGATTGAATCAGAATGTTAAGTATATTTATATATGTTACGTTATACTATAACTGCCATCATTTAGTTTCCACCCGTCATTGAGTCAACACGTGTCTAGAGCTACATAAAGATTATTAACAATAATAACGTATTTAAGAAATACAGTACCGTATTTTAGAAAAACAGTGCCGTATTTAGAAAAACAGTGCCGTATTTAGAAAAACAGTGCCGTATTTTAGAAAAACAGTGCCGTATTTTAGAAAACGGTGCCGTATTTAGAAAAACAGTGCCGTATTTTAGAAAAACGGTGCCGTATTTTAGAAAAACAGTGCCGTATTTTAGAAAACGGTGCCGTATTTAGAAAAACAGTGCCGTATTTTAGAAAAACGGTGCCGTATTTAAGAAAAACAGTGCCGTATTTTAGAAAACGGTGCCGTATTTTAGAAAAACGGTGCCGTATTTTAGAAAAACAGTGCCGTATTTTAGAAAACGGTGCCGTATTTTAGAAAAACAGTGCCGTATTTAGAAAAACGGTGCCGTATTTTAGAAAACGGTGCCGTATTTTAAGAAAACGGTGCCGTATTTGAAAATAAAGACCGTTATCGCTTAAGCAGAGGGCTCTGGGCTATTTGCTTAAGCAGTGGGTTGCCCAAAGTAAATCCTAATTAGTAAAAATATATCTTTACCATGGATTTGAACAAGTTGGACAAGGATGCGAGGCGTAAAATAATTGAAGCTTCCAATAGTATTCGAAAAAAATTCCAGCTTTTAAAGAAGCAGCAACGTGAGAATGGCGAGCTAGAGTTCGACACGAATGATGATGATCAGCGCTCAGAAGATAAGCGGAGTTTGCAAGAAGATCCAAACATTCTTCAACTCCTTGATAAACATTCGCGTAGTGTAAAAAAATTATATGATTCAATAAAAGCTGGTCGTTATGAGAATGCTGTTATATTGGAAAATACGTATAAACCTTTGGCAAAAATAATATCCAAATCAATACAAAACACTCAATCTGGTAGACAACCATTTATACCAAAGTCCTTAAAAAGACGTCAAAGCGAAAATTTTACTCATACAGTAATAAAGAAAGCACGAACTCCTCTTAACTTTGCCAGTCCCGTTAAAAAACAAGACGATATAGCTGAACAAGAAAAAGAATATATGGATGATGAGCCGTCGGAAGATGATCAAATGATGGAAGAAGGCGAAACAGAGGAAACTGATTTAAACAGAACTATCTATGAGCACCAACCTGAAGAAAGTTACTTTGATGATGACTTTAGAGTCGACCCACAATTAAATCCTGTTCAGATTGATAGTATTCCGGAAGAATCCTTTCGAGAATATCTAGATCAGTATGATCCGCTACCTAGAAAATATGTTGAAGGTTTTATAAAAGATACGGAAAACGAGTACGATCGAAACTATTTAAAACATGATATGGCTACTGATCATCTAACTTTCGGTGATTCTCGACTTGAATTTAACGGTCCAGATATTTATGTTAAAGGGGAAAAATTTATTGGAACTCCTGGTCTATATGAACTTATATTCAAGACCAATCCGTTAAAAAACAAATTTACATCACTAGACGAGCGAGCATTTGCAAAATTGGTTTTGCTAACGAATGCTAGTAGAGAAACTTTAATGAAAACGAACAGCATGTTGGCAACAGAGGTGTCAAGTACATGTTAACAATTAAACCGTTACTCGAACGTATAAAAGAGGAGCGAATAAGAAAACAAAAAGAACGCGATAAAGAGTTGCGAATTACAAGAGCACAAAATCCTCAAGGCTATGGTTTACCAATTGATACTCAACATAAAATATTTAACAATAATAAAACTGATTATATTTACTGGGATGATCCAAATGAGCTTGTGGATAGATTAAGATTGTTAATGGCTAGCAAGCAAGTGGATAATAATAACCATCAAAATGAGATTATGAGTATTATTGAAGAGTTAAAGGAAGCCGATATTATTGAATAAAAAGAATTGATTTAGTAACATAACATCATTTTCAAGATGACTCTCGACAAGTTCGGACGTAATTTAACTCATCCATATCATTTAGCAAAAAGCTTAAAACAGAAGATGGTGTAAAGGATAAACCCGAAAACAACTTGTATGGCTACATGAATATTATGTTGGTTTGCGAAAAGGGTTTGTCAAAACATCTTTTTATAAATGGCACAAAATTTGATTACTACAGGTTTCCCATTACAAGTGGAATTATTGAATATGTCAATATCGATACACCTGTTAAAACGTATATAAACGCAACAGCATATGAAAACCAAGCGAGTTGTTACACCAGAAGTTAAATTTAAATGATTATATTTTATTTTTAGGAGATAAAATACGACCACGTACCAAAATATATGCCGAGTTTATAATTAAATATCCTATTTTATAAGGTATTATTCTAAATAATTGCTTTACTGTAACCACTGCTATTTATTTTATAAGGTATTATTCTAAGAATTATTTAGAAATATGGCAACCATGTATGTATTTTTTATTTTATAATAAATGCTTTACTACAAACACTGTTTTTTATTTAGTTACCACTGTTTTTTTACCGTTTATTATCTAACTGCAGCTATCTTTGTTATTGTTGACGTATGCTTTGACCTTGAAATTACAAGGGTACGTTCAGAAACCATCTGTTAGGGTAAACTGCTCTCTGATTGGTTAAAAATAACGGCTTAAGAAAAAATACGGTTCTCTAATTGGTTAAAAATAACGGCTTAAGAAAAAATACGGCTCTCTGATTGGTTGTAGTAGGGGTATGTTCAGAAAATATTATTTGGGTAAAATGCAAGGAGTATATTAATACTTATTTAAGACGTCACTGTGCGCGCTACGCCTTCCGCTTAAACCGACGGCTTAAGCGGGGGGCGCGGGGTGCCGGGGGACCGTAGAATTTTTGGCTTATCATGTGACAAGT
Source organism: Listronotus bonariensis (assembly GCA_014170235.1). Lineage (NCBI taxonomy): Eukaryota > Metazoa > Arthropoda > Insecta > Coleoptera > Curculionidae > Listronotus > Listronotus bonariensis. Next base: position 116,161 of record JACEGR010001870.1, read on the forward strand.
TTGACCTTGAAATTACTTGCCGTTAGCAACTATTCTTTGTTCAAGTTTCATTATTCTAAGTTTAATAATAAGGCCGCTATGGTTAATTTTGCTATGGGGTTACCGTCCTAATCGCTGGTTGGTGTCTCTCGCCATATTTTAAACAGCTGTAGCGCCCTTATGGCTAAAGATGGCGTCATGCGGTTTTCGCTATTCGATAGGTATGACGTTACACTATTTTTAAAAAATTTAAACCGCGCGCCAATGACTCATCATCAAGGTTAAATAACGATTTTAGTCGATAGTGCCCGAACGGTATGACTTGGAATTTTCGCGTTTGCGCACATCAATTTATGACCATAGCGCAAGTATCCTACGCATGGCGGCCATTTTCCTAGTCACGTGATTTTTGACATATGACAGGTGACAGGTGACATTTGACATTTGACAGATGACACTTATGGTTTGACAGATAGTAGGGGCCACGCCCTAAATAACGCGTTGCGCAAGATTCCTAAATTTTGAATGACGTCAGAGATCTTGAGATAATAAGCTCCCCCGGGGGACGGAGGGTAGTAAACCCCCTATCTCTCCCTACTTGCCTGTGATCTAAATTTTAATTAAATATATAGTGTGGCATCACAAATATTTTTTTTTTAATAAGGCTTATTTAAAAATTTCTTTTCCTAAAATCACCCAAGGATTTACAACCATTTAGGAACAGCATTTGATTCTAGGTTTGTCCCAGCAGAATGTTGGAAACATGTTAGCAACAATCGTAAAACGCAGAAATTGTTACAAACATTAGTCAGAAATGTTGGCAACAGGTTTCTGCTGGAACGAAAAATAAATAATGCGTGCATACTGCTTATACGTCAATACAAGAAAGGTTATGTTAAAATTGTCAGTAATGTTTGAAGAAAGTTTGCAAACTTTTCAAACAATTGTATAATGTTACAAACATGGCACTGCTGGAACGACAAATTTGACGTGCGCAGAATCCGAACGGTTGCAAACATTTCTGACAGCCTGCTGGAACAAACCTTCTAAAACACCTTGTACATTTATGCATGTAACTGAACACTAAACTAAAACACGTTCCAAAAGCACAGCTTTTCGCACGCTTATAGAAAAAAAACTGTTTTTCTATTTTCAGCAATGCCAAATCGCCTGTAAATCAACCAGATTCAACACCCAGGGAAAGAAAGAAGAAAATAAACAAAATCGGATTATTTTAAACAGTGACACTAAATTTACAATATCAAGATTATGTTTGTTTACACGGGATGCTTTGGTTAGGATCATTCAACGTAGGAAGTGAAAGATTGAGTCGCGTGTTTCGTAAAATAATAATAATAATAATATCAATGTGTGCAAGTTCGTCAAAAAATAGTAGGATACATGCACGAGGTATAAAAATTTAGGTAGGTATTTCAACTATCAAAGGTTATAGATTAGATTAAATAACTAAATTGACTACTTTCCATCTAACCCTAAAAAATAAAACAGCTGATTAGGCATGCTGTTTTCTTGAAATTTGTATTTAATTTTCTGCGTTTTTGGAGATTTTTGACAATAAAAACATTTAGTCATTATTTAATGACATAATATTTTGTGTCTAGTTGCTTTATAACCACCTAGTTAATAATGTGCAATGTTCATGCATAAACTGCCATTTGTAGAGGCAATACATATTCTAGTTACTTTGGACAGGTTGTGTAGGAGAAAGACTGTAAACGAACGTAGGAAATTTCGACACCAAACAGGTAGTGACTAAAATTTAATGGCAATTTTTGACATCAGACTCAAAAGTCCGTTTTTATTTTACAGGTATATTCGACACCAAATAAATACTCTTTTTCGATATATGCAACATTTTATTTAAGAATTAAAATTTTCTTTGTTTGACACTAAAGGTGGGAGTAGAAATCTTAAGTTTTTTCTTCCACAACCAATCCCATTCATAGTTATGCTGACGATAGTACCCTTCACTCCACTTTTCAGGTTCTCACACCAATCTCTCAACCCGACTTGGAAAACAAACGCAGGGAGATGCAAATATCTCTTTCACAGGATATCAATTTGATATTGGATTGGGGCGTCAAAAATCTCGTTCAATTTATTGCATCTAAAACACAATCATGTTCCTTGTCGCGAAAAAAATCATCAAACACTCACCCTTTGCTTATGAGTGGCCAAGTTTTGCAGAGCGGGGGCACTTTCAACTTTGTGGGCGTCACATTTGAGAATAACCTTAACTTGTATAAACACATTGTATCTATAGCCACGCGGCTTTAAAAAGCTTGGATTTCTTTTCCGAGCCAAAAGTATTTTTCTCCTTCCAATTTATACACTTTGTATGTGTCCCAAATTCGACCATTTCTGGAATATTGTTCTCATGTCTGGGGAATGGCATCCTCTACAAACCTCACCATTCATGATGTCATTCAAAAGAGCTGTTCGTCTTATTCATGATCCTTTACTTACTCAAAGACTTCCTTCTCTTGCCCATCGTCGAGCTGTGGGAGATCTATCGCTCTTTTATAGATACTTTTACGGCTTCTGCTGCGACGAATTATCCAGTATAGTCCTTCTTCTTGCAGCTCCCAACAGAGAAACTCGTGGTGCCTCATGTATGCATCCCTATACGGTTCAATTGGACAGGCCCCAAACTTCCCATTTCGTTTGCTCTTTTATCCTTAGAGTTTCTAGACTGTGGAACCTATTGCTAGCGGAGGTCTTTCCTTCTCCCCCAAATCTTCAAGTATTTAAGTCCCGTGTCAACAAACTCCCTCTCACCTTGCTTAAGACACCCATGGTACGTTAGTATTTAGGCTTTCAGCCTTCGTGGATAGTTCAAAGATAAAAAAAGTGGATTTATAAAGTGTGTGTTAGTCTTGGGTTTAATTACGGAATAGAAAAATATAATAACTGTTTTGTTAGACATACCTAGATAAAAATAATTTCGTAATTTTCTAAAATTGTTTTAACTACCTGTTTTACGGCGCGGTGTCGAAATTTATTTTAACATAATTGGACCCTTTGATTACCCGCGGTAGAAACAAAATTTGGTGTCGAAAGTTCGTCCGCCGCTGTAAACTTCAGACGTCACGCGTGTTTTATTGTACTTTTATTCTTGTAATAAATTGTACTTTTATAATATCAGACTGTATTGGAAACAAAAAAATGCAGCAATTGTTTTTTCTTATATTTAGCTTCTATTAGTTAAAAAAGTCTAAAAAATGCAAGCGTCATTACATTTACTTTAAAAACACAAAATTTAACCCCAAAAATATACATAAACCATTTTATTGTTATGTTTATGTAAATATAAATGGTAAAATCAAATTTATAGTACAATATAGTAGATATCAAAAATTCACGTTAGCCACAATTCTCTCTCTACCCCATTTCGTAGTCTAAATCGTTTTTTAATGTTTAAAAAGCCAATGCAAACCAAGCTGTGTTATATATTTTTCTAACGTACAGGAAGAAGAAATAAAAATAAAAAATAATTTTAATGAAGCGATAAAAAGCAATAAAATCTGAATTATAAAATATTAAAAAATCGTAAATCACAATTTTGGTTATGTTTAGAATGATTGGGGGATTTTATTAATAATTTTTATGTCTTCTCGAAGTAAAACATATAATTTATTATATACAGGGTTCTACTATGAGTAAATTTATGGTGACTAAAGCCAGCATAAATTATGCCCAAAAGAGAAAGACTTTTATTCAGAAGTCGCCTACCCGTGCCTACTTCGTTGGACGTTAATTATATTTTTCTCCAGTGCGCGGCTATTCAGGTGTAGTAAGGGAAGTGCCACTTCACCAAAAATAAATAATAAAACATAAAAACATATTACTATTATTCAATGAATTTTTCTCATTTCTTTTATTTGTAAAATTCGCCATGGAAAATCTAGCAGATAAATTAACCGCTGGCGCGGGTCGCTTTCCTCCGCTTTCGGCAACGCGACATCACAATCCGCGATCAGCAAGTGTATTGCAAATATAAAACGGACCGAAGTATACACCTCATACACCTCATGCGGGGTTTGTTTACGCTTTGACGCTCCGTTGCCATGACAACGCTGTACTTGCCGGCGGCCAGAATCGCGGGTGGGAGTATCAGGTGTATTGGTTGGTAAATCGCTAGCCTTAGCGCGGTTACACACTGACTGGTTTAGAGACTATAAAATAAACATTATCCATATATTTTTTAGTGCTCGGGATTTTGATTATTATTTCTGGTTAGTAAAACAGAGTTTTTCTTGTCTTAAGCGTTTAAAAACTTTCTTAAGAAACACTATATCCCAAGATACACTATATTCTTAACAAAGTTACAAATTTTACCTCTTTATAGTATTTGTATAGATTAGAATTTTTACTACTCTCTAAATTACTGAAGTATTTATTTATTTCTTTTTTAGAATTGTTGGAAGATACGAGTAAAATAGGTTTAAGTTTCATAAAATAAAGCTAAAGTATGTTAAGGACAAGAAGAAGGGACAATAACGTCAAACCAAATAGAAGGTAAATAAAAAAAAATCAAAACTACAGAACAATAACTTATGTAAACATTTACAGGGTGCTTGCAAATATAAAAACATATTATAAGGTCAAAACGCGGTACACTAAAAAATTTCAAATATTTTTGTTTAATAGAAAAAAAACAGCCCCATCTATTATGTGAAATTTAAGGTTTGAAAAACAACTCCGGATTGTTTACGAAATGGTTATAAATGGTCACTAAGAGTAAATTGGTCATAAATGGTCACTTAGTGTGACAAATTGGTCATAAATGGTCACTTAGTGTAGCGAATTGGGCATAAATGGTCACTTAGTGTGACAAATTGGTCATAATTGGTCACTTAGTGTAGCGAATTGGTCATAAATGGTCACTTAGTGTGACAAATTGGTCATAAATGGTCACTTAGTGTAGCGAGTTGGTCATAAAGGGTCACTTGGTGTGACGACATGGTCATAAATGGTTACTTAGTGTGATGAATTGGTCATCCATACATCAACTTTTACAACGTGTTTAAAATATCAAGGTGATCGAAATTTTTTAGCGCCTTAAATTAATCATACATGGCTCAATCGAAAAGAATGTGATTGGTCATAAAATGGTCAAGAGTGGTCAGTATGATTAATTAATTGGTCAGCAAAATTAAAGAAGTTCTCTATTAAATAAAGACTTCCAAGGACGAGAATTTTTGTGAGCGGCCCAAAATTAAAAATTTTAGATTCAAAAAAACAAATTCTAAAAGCTAGTAACAAGTAGAGAATTGGTTATAGGTATTTAATATTTGGTGAAAGGTACTAACATAAACTTGGACATAAATATAAAGAGTTTAAAATTTCAAGGTCACTAATTGCTACATAAATATACGTAGGGTGTTCGAAAAGTTTTGAGATATACGTACATTTATTTGATTTTTTCAAAATAATTTCCACCACATTGAATACACTTCTCCATTCTAACAAACCAGTCACTGAAAATAGCTTTCCACTTTTCAGTTGAAATTTCAGCGCATATTTTATCCCAGGCCTCCAGTAGCGCGTCTTCAGTTTTAAACTTTTGTCCTTTCAGTTGGCTCTTGACAAAAGGAAACAACCCAAAGTCACACGGCGCCAAGTCGGGGCTATAAGGCGGATGTTCCAAAAGTCTCAAGCCTGCATCTGTCAAAAATTGACTGGTAAGTTTAGCTCGATGAGGTGGGGCATTGTCATGATGAAGGTACCAGCTAGCGAGTTGCGAGTTTGGGCGAATCACTCTTAACTTTTCTATAAGTTTTGAAAGGCATACTGTACTGTACCAGAGAGCATTTACGGTCTTCTGTTCTCGGAGCACAACACGTTCAATTATTCCTCTTGAACCAAAGAAAACAACTATCATTATTTTTTTACAGATCTTGATTTGCGAACTTCGGTCGGAGTTTCTTCACCTTCGAAAACCCATATCTTATTCTGTTGTTTAGTTGGGACGTCGTAATAATAAAGATAAGTTTCATCTCCCGTGACGATCGACACTATGTCTTTAGATTTACCCTCCTGGAATTTGGACATCATTTTTTTACACCAATTCACTCTTTGTGTCTGCTGCTCGGGAGTTAACTTGTGTGGAACCCAAAGAGTACAAATTTTTCTAAAACCCAAGTGCTCATGTATGATCGTGTGTAATGTTGCTAAACTAATGTTCAATGTCTCTTCTAACTGTCGATAGGTAATTCGTCGGTTTGTTTCTATAGCTTTTTGGACGGCAGATATGTTTTCTGGGGTAACTACTTCACACGGTCGACCTGAGCGTGAGGCGTCTTCAAGCGAAAACGAGCCCCGCTGAAATTGTTTGTATCATCTGTATATGGTCGCACGAGATGGACAGTCATCACCAAGTATAGGCTTCATTTCTTCTAAACACTGTTCTTGAGATAACCCACGTGAAAAGTTGTATTTCAAAATTGCACGGCACTCGATAGTCGTCCACGACGCCATTGCGCTAAAATCGCTGGACACGAACTGGCGCAAAACTGATAGTTTACTAATAACTATGTAGGACTACGACATGTCATGACATGTACAAACAAAAAACATCAATGTTACTTTCCTGCACCGTTTAGTTACAAAGTATCTCAAAACTTTCTGAACACCCTACGTATTTAGCACCTCAACATCATCATTCGAAGGTCGTTTCATGTTGTAACAATTGGTCACGAATTGGTCACGATTGGTCATTAGGTCACAGTAATTGGTCACCAGTACAATAAAATTAAGAAAAGTTATTTTTCGATTACCTTGATATTTTAAACACGCTGTAAAAGTTGATGTATGCATGACCAATTAGTCACACTTAGTGACCATGTATGACTATTCTGTGACCAATTTTTGAAGCTGTTTTTCAAACCTCAAATTTCATATTTGGGGCCGCTAAATAAATGCGACAAAAACATCTAAACTTATACAAGTACTTTTTAAACGAGACACATAATATAATATTTGTTATATTGGTATAACATGGGGAATTGTTGGTTTTAAAACTTTAAGGCAGTTTAGTTTAGTTTACCTTTTTTTGCCTTTATCTTTTCCATATGTCGTTTTTGGCTAAAATTTTAAATGCATTTTACTTTTTAAAAATGTAGGAAGTAGAGAACTTTTTACCTTGAATGGTTAACAATATTACTACGTTTATATCGAATAGTTCAAGCTGGCTTGAAAACAAAGCGGCTTTGAAGCGATTTCTAAGTCTACGTGTTTATTTCGGTGGCTTGAAAGTCGATTGAAAATCGAGGTCAAGTACATTTCAGACCATTGACGTACGCATGCGGCAGTTTTGAATCCAACTTCACAGTAAACATCAAATGAAAAACAAACCTTACTTTTTAATTTGTCCCGTTTTGTGTGCTGTTGTTGGTGTGAGCGTGTTTTTTCACCTGTTTTTCCACTCATATTTTGTATAAAAATGTCAAAATCATATATGAAATTGACACTGATGACGTTAAATGATGAATTTATCTGAAATTAGGCAGCTATTAGGCCCGCTTGAATTGTTTATACGATCGTTAATATCGTGTTTCTAATCGGCTTTAGTGAAGTCAACCCTACTTATTTTAAGGCTTGACTTAAACGATTAAAGTCACTTTCAAACGCGTTTATATAGCTTTTTCGAGCCACTTTTAAAAGCTGCTTTAACTCAAGCTAGCTTCAACTATTTGATATAAACGTAACGTATGTCCTAAAAGTTTTGGCACAAAACTCATTGTCTTTAATTTTAACAAAAACAAAATAATATCAAGTGAAAACAAAAGTTTATTTACTTTATTTACTGTCAGTTGAGATTTATTTATTTTGAAGTTTTCGCTTTAAGATGTCGTATAAATTAGAAATAAGAAAAAAGTATCTACAAGTTAGTTGGGCGGATACCCAAAGCTGAAATCTGTCGAATATTCCAGAATGAAAACATTTCACGCAGAACTATTTATAGAACAATAGCGGAGTGCGTGCAGGGAATACCATGTCTGAATCTCCCAAAAAGTGGAAGACCACGTGCATTTACCGCACAGAGGTCAGAGAGATTGGTGAGAAGAGCAAAAACCAGATTGGAATGTCCACGAGGAGACTGGCTAGGCAATACAGATCTTCTAAGAGTACGATATCGTTGGAATTGAGGAGGAATGGTCTTAAATATCGAAAGAGACGTAAGTGCCCCAAATACTCTCAAGCGCAGCTTCTTCGTATACCAAGATGTTGTCGTCAACTGAGGCGGGTACATTTTGCCAATGAAAAAATCATTATTTTAGATGACGAAAAGTATTTCACTTTGAGTAATTCTGAAATGAAGGGAAACAATGGATTTTATACGGACAACGTAGAGGCATGCCCTGACAATGTTAGATACAAACATAAAGCGAAATTTGCAGATAAAATCCTTGTCTGGTGCGCAATTTCTAACAGGGGTGTATCCCGACCTTTTGTGGGAAGAGTGAGGGGTGAAGCTTTGAATAGTCAGAGCTATATTGATAACTGCCTTTCCAAATTGCTTCAGTTTGTCCGCGAACATCATGCTAATGACGATATCATGTTTTGGCCAGACCTAGCATCATGCCATTACTCAAGAGATACCCAAAACTGGCTTCGACAACACCACATACCTTTTGTTCCCAAAAACGATAATCCTCCAAACATGCCGCAGGCTCGCCCAATAGAGGATTTTTGGGCTGTACTGTCTAGAAAGGTTTATCATGGAGGCTGGGAAGCACAAGATGAGGAACAATTAAGACGGCGAATTTACGAGAAATTAAGAGAAATTGAACTGAATTCCGTCCAGGACCTCATGAGAGACATTCGAACAAATTTGCGTCTGGTAGAGCAGAATGGGCCACTCCACATAATTCGATAAGTATTGAGTTGTAATTTATGATAACTAGTTAGTGTTTAAATAAATTTCTTCATTAAAAAATAAAACGATAAATATTGTGTGCCAAAACTTTTAGGACATACGTTAGTATATGATTTTCTCTTGCAAAGTAAAAATACTCGTAACAAAAAACGATTTTTCGATAAATAATAACGTTTATGTATCGTCTCTGTGAAGGTAATAGACGATGATATTGGTTTAATTGAACCTCGTCGTAAAAAAAAATGATATTTTTGGCTGCTAACATTTTTTTCTGTTACTACAATAATTTTTGCACGCCTTAGTTGTTAAGACATTTAACCACAACTCTAACTTTTTAATTTTGCAGGGATTCCAGTTTTAAGTCTAGGTAATAGTAGAGTTTGCTGCTTTTTTGGCTTTAAAATAATCACCTAAAATATGCTAATACACATTTATAGTTAGGAGTATTATGGAACAAATATAAAGTTTAATTATATTTAATTTTAAAAAAATTAACGTTAAATAAAAACTACAAATTTTAATTGTTTTTTTATCTTTGGACAAACCACGAAGGCTAAGAGCCCAAATACTAACGTACCATGGGTGTCTCAAGTGAGGTAAGAGGGAGTTTGTTGACACGGGACTTAAATACTTAAAGATTTGGGGGAAGGAAAGACCTCCGCGAGCAGCAGGTTTCACATTCTAGAAACTCTAGGGATAAAAGAACGAACAAAGTGAGAAGTTCGGGGCCTGCCCAGTTGGACCGTATAAGGATGCATACGCGCGGAACCACGAGTTTCTCTGTTGGGAACCGTGAGTGGAGGAAATATACTGGACAATTCTTCAGAGCAGAAGCCATGGAAGTACCTATAAAAAAGCGATAAATCCCCACAGCCCGACGATGGGCAAGAGAGGGGAGCCTTTCTTTAAGTAAAGGATCATTAATGAGACGAATAGCTCTTCTTTGAATAGAATCAAGAATGCTTAGGGTTGTGGGGGACGCCATGCCCCAGATATGAGAACAATATTCCAAGGGAGGTCGGATTTGGGACACATATAAAGTGTATAAATTAGAAGGGGAAAAATACTTTTTGGCTCGAAAGAGAAATCCAAGCTTTTTGAAGCTGCCGTGGCTATAGATACAATGTGTTTATGCCAGTTAAGGTTACTTTCAAATGTGACGCCCACAAGATTGAAGGTGTCTTTGCTCTGTAAAACTTGGCCGCTCATAAGTACAGGATGAGTATTTGATGACTCTTTTCGCGATTATAACAATGAATGGCCTTAAAAGCTTTATCAAATACAAGGTATCTCATTTGTCATCGTGTCGTAGAAAAGAACAAAGTCGAAGATGGTTTCTCAAAGACGAAAAAAATAAAATATGCAGCCTTGTAAAGCTCAATGCAGAAGTTGCTATAAAAATGTAATTTTCTTTTATGGATATCGTATAAAATAAATATAAGGAAAAATCAAATTTCAATTTTTTTCCCAAAACCTTTGACAGTTTTTGGAATATCTTACATCTGAAAATAGTAAATTGACGAACTCCTACTTATACAACCTTACGGTTTTCGAAATCCCAGTGGTTACCCTCAAATTTGGGACCCCCTGTACAACATAGAAACAAGGCTAATTTGATTTACATATTTTTTTTATTTTTAACATATTTTTGACAAAAATGTAAAAGACATTTATAGATAAAGATATGAAACTTATTTCTTCTCAATGCTCCTAACTAAAACTCATCTAGGTTATTGAACATGCGCTTTAGCAATTTTTATTTTGAGTATTTTCCTGCGTTTTTCGTTTTTCTAAAACATTCAGTACACACAGCATCAGCTAGGTCAAAAGGTTCACAGGCAATGCGTGGAAAACAGAGTGTCACACGTTTAGAATACCAACAGGTAAAAATTAAATAAATAATTCCGGCATGTAAATAAGGTCACATACCACATAGTGCGTTGATATGTGGACAAAAATGCCAAAATTAATATTTTTATAAAAACTTAAACGTATATTATGAGTGATAATGTGTGAAATGTATAATAATATTATATTATTTCTTTCTCTAAAAGCAGAAAATTGTACCCTACTCAATTATTAATAACAGAACTATATTATTGCAATAAGACTGATACGATTTTTGTCCCGAAATTCCTATCTCTTCCTATCTCTCAACGCACCTTGCATCGTTCCCGCTCTGTTGTTATCTTACTAGCCTATATACCTTTTCTCTTAGCTGGACCTGTATATAAAATGAAAAAGATATACGAATATCCCATTATTACGGTTTTGTTTATACAGGGTGATTCAAAAATCGATCACGAAACTTAAGGGGGTGATTCTATTTGACAAAATAAGGGTAGAGCTTCATATAATTTTTTTCAAAATATTTGTTTTCGAGTTGCAAGCCGTCAAAGCTCAATTTTTATTTTGGTTTTTCGCCATATTGTATTTATTTTTTAACCAATTCAGTTGATATTTGGCACACAAAACGAGCTTTGCAGATTCTAAAATTTTAAGACAAAAGTACTTTTTTTAATACCGCCAGAGGGCACTTTACCTAAAACTTAAAATTTATTTACATCATAACTTTTTATTTTGACAGATATCGCAAAGCTTAAAAGTGAGGTACTCCTTATTTAAGTCGATAAACCTCACCGTTTAGGCACCAATAGACATCAAAGTTTTTATCAATTTTAATCAAATTATCTACATACATACAGGGTGTCCAGAAATTTAACCGACAAACTTTACGGGGCGATTCTACAACAGAAATAGGAAAAAAACTTCATATAAACATGTCCTAAACGTCTTGGTTTTGAACTTCGGTGTGTTAAATATTTAAAAAAAGAACTTTTTTTTTATTTTTAACACCCCGTAGTTCAAATACTAAGACGTTTAGGACATATGTTTATATGAAGTTTTTCCTACTTTCTGTTGTAGAATCGCCCCGTAAAGTTTGTCGGTTGAATAACTGGACACCCTGTATGTATGTAGATAATTTGATTAAAATTGGTGAAAACTTTGATGTCTAATGGTGTCTAAACGGTGAGGTTTATCGACTTAAATAAGGAGTATCTAATTTTTTTAAAATGGCGCCCCAAGCTTTGCGATATCAGTCAAAATAAAAAAGTAATGACGTAAACAAATTGTAAGTTTTAGGTAAAGTGCCCTCTGGCGGTATTTAAAAAAGTGCCAAATATCAACTGGATTGGTTAAAAAATAAATGCAATATGGCGAAAAAAAACAAATAAAAATTGAACTTTGACGGCTTGTAACTCGAAAACGAATGAAATTTTGAAAAAATTTATATGAAGCTCTACCCTTATTTTGTCAAGTAGAATCACCCCCTTAAGTTTCGTGATCGATTTTTGATTCACCCTGTATACATATAATGCTAAAACTCGAAAATTTTTAATATTCTAGTTATAAAACTTTGGTGTTTATCTACAAATCTACATATTCACAAAATTGGGATATTCACTTAAATTTTTTAAAAAATACACATTTTTTATCACAAGTTCTTCAAATACCTTTATAAAATCACTGAAAATACCTTCATATACATAATAAAAACGCTATAGAATTTCAGCATAGTTTCGTCAGTAACAAGCATGCATCATCAGGATTTTATCACACTGGAATTTCTGCTTTTTAGTTGGTTTGACCGATTTTTAGGATTAACCTAGTTGAATGGACTCTGTGTAAAGCGATTTCTTTAAAAAGTCCTTGAAAATAAACAGATTTAATTTAAAATTTTATTAGCTCGCCATTTGGAGTTACAGAGAGTCTATAGAAGAAAAAAATGTTATTTTAAATTTAAAGTTTTTAATTAATATTTTTTTGATTTTTAAGGTTAGATAGAAAATCTTCAAGAGGAATGTTGTACGAAAATGAAGAACTGAGATTAAAAACAATTAATATCAATGCGGAAATTGAAAGAGGTAAGTTGTTTTGGATGTTATGTAAGCAGTTGAGGAGTATTCATTCTAAAAGAGACATGTCCAGTTACAAAAATACACTAGTGGAAAAAATTAGAGAATACAAAAAAGTCCAATTTTTTTGAGGTTTTTAAGTGACTGTATTTCGCCTTAAAATGATAGTAGGGTAGGGCGGGGCTAGTTGAGCATAGAGGTAAGTTGGGCAATCAAAATATCTCAAAAGCTATCGACCGCACGCGAAAGCATTAAATAGCGCAAAGAAGGGGTTACGCGAGAGGAACTGATTGTGCAACCACTAGTGGTGATGCGGCGATCGAGAAAAGTATCCGTGCGCATTGTTTATTTTGTGATTAAAAAGTAAAATAATTGCAAGCCGGAAAATTTTATCTGTAATAGTTAAATGTATTCCGTTCTCAATCAGGTAAGTTTTAATCTTAAGTAAATATTATTGCAGTTTTAACAGATACAGAAGGCAATACAAGAGAAGCAAAATAAAACTACTTAAAAAGTTTAAAAAACGAAGATGAATTGATAGATATTAAATCCAATAGTTAAGCTAAGCTAGGTACGTTGCTGTTTTATTATTAAGATTTGTTGTTTTGTCACTATAAGATTATAAATATAAAAAGCAAATTGTCAAAATGTATTTTAATTGTAAACGTATCTAACATTCAAGCCATGATTTGACTATACTTTCTAAGTGCTCCACTTGCCCCATACCCTTGCTCAACTTACCCCACCTGTGGGGTACGTTGGGCATACTGGACTATCTACATTAAAATAGATGTAGCTCCTAAATTCGACTTATTAGAAAGAAACTAACTACTATGGACAAGTGAAAAATAGCTCAACTAGCCCCGCCCTACCCTACTGGAATTTTAAAAACAGAATTTTAAAGCTTACGATGAAAAAAAAATTCAAGCAACGTCTACCGCGGTATCCTATAAATACCGAAAAATTTTTTTTTTTTGAAATTGTTTTGGTTGTTTTTTTTTGGTCTAAGAACTTGAAAAATTGTTTTACAACTTGACCACTATAAGGAATAAAAACTGATCTTTTTGTCTTTAACCATCAATTTTTCAGCAATCACTGATGGCACTAGAAAATTCGGGAGGAAAAATAAGAATAATAAAAATTAAGTCATTAGAAAAAATTATAAACCAAATATTTCAAAAAACTTTTTTTTCTTGTACCATATTTTTCGTATATCGAGCGTCCGAACCGTGGTTTTTTAGCTTTTCTTTAACTGCATATATTAATTTAATAAGCACTCCTCAGTGACATTAGAGACATTTTGCACCTCTTAAAATAACAGACGTTTTTGGCCTCCCTATGGTTATCGTTATTAAACATAACGATTACGGCAGCAGTTTAAGACAGAGATTTTGCAGCCTCTTTTAAGAAATTTATCTTGCGTCTGCGCTTTCGACACAGAACCTTATTTTTGCTGTGGTTCACCGATTTTAAAGTTAACGAAAATTTATTATTCTTCATAAGATATAAATTGATATTTAAATATATGCAAACACTTCTGTTGATTTCGTTTTTAAAGTAGATGCAAACAATACAGTATAAGCAAAACACAAAAAGTAAGGTTAAGTTTGGTAGTAGAATAAAAAGCAAGTGTGCCAGATTGTAACATCTAAATTAATTACTGATTTAGAATATCCGTAAAAGTGCAAGTCCGTTTGAATTTCTTAACACTATTTGATTTTTCGCTAATTAGAGCCTTTGTATAAATGATATTTTAATTAATACGGCAATAAAATTTTAACCTTTTTAATTATTGATATTAAAATTTTTACAATCCGGCAACCACGCAGTTTAACAATAACGATAACGATAACGATAAGCTCTTCGGTATTCATCCGAAATTAAAGGAGTCCGGTATGGTTAATAACGATAACGGATCATGTTTGCGTTACTGCGCAGTCTCAGAATAACGTTAACCACAACGGAATTGCAAAATAAGGGGTGCAAAATGTCTCTATTATGAAAACAACTGCTCTTAAACTCAATTTCAAAATATTTAATAAAATTAAATATTTAATAATAAAATTTCATTTTTCTTGGCTTAAATGCTTTCAGAACAAACATTTTGAAAAATGATTGACATCTGTTTACTTAAAATAAAAAAAAACAAATGCGTTTTATTTCAACGTCCTTCCTTAAATTTTAAAATTTTATTAATAAACATAACAGTCATTTAAAAGAAGGAAATACAGAAAAAAATCGACATTGGCACAATTTAAACAATGCAAAGACCACAACCTTGACCGAAGCCTTAATTAGTTATATATAAAAATATGTTAAACGGTATTATTTTATTAAAAGCTAAAAAATAATTCGTTAGGTCCTAGCTACCAGATCGCACCAATCTTCTCATTATTCTGGGGTATTAATCAGACAAATAATAAAATCGTTAATTAGTTCTGGTTAGTTATAGTGAGGCATTAAATAAACTCAATAGATTGAGAAGTATTAACCAACAACAAAACTAAAAACGTTTAAATAAATTATTTAAAAACAAAATATTTTAAACGGTTTAATTGTACTAAAAGCTTAAAAATAATTCGGTGAGTCCTAGCTACCAATCTTCTTATCAATCTGAGGTATTCATCAGACAAAGTTACTGGACACCCTGTATATATGTAGGTAATTTGATTGAAATTGATGAAAACTTTGATGTCTATTGGTGCCTAAACGGTGAGGTTTATCGACTTTAATAAAGAGTACCTTATTTTTAAAGTTTTTGATTGTCTATAAAATGGCGCCCCCAGCTTTGCGATATCTGTCAAAATAAAAAGTTTTGATGTAAATAAATTTTAAGTCTTAGGTAAAGTGCCCTCTGACGGTATTTAAAAAGTACTTTTGTCTTAAAATTTTATAATCTGCAAAGCTCGATTTGTGTCCAAATATCAACTGGATTGGTTAAAAATTAAATGCAATATGGCGAAAAAACCAAAATAAAAATTGAACTTTGACGGCTTGTAACTCGAAAACGAATGACATTTTGAAAAAAATTTATATGAAGCTCTACCCTTTTTTTGTCAAGTAGAATCACCCCCTTTTGAACCACCATATTACAAAAAATATATAGAGTTAACCAAATACACTTGATCAAGTTTTTTTTAATATCCTAAAAATATGAAAACATTTGGCTGTTAAAAAACCTTATTAACTAAATGTGACACAAACAAGTAACACAGAAATAAATAAATAAACAGGTCAAACTAAATAAAACCCTTTAAAAATACGACATTGACACAATTTACACGATACAAAGACCAAAACCTTGACCGAAGTCTTAAAAATTGGGATAAATCCAATTTAAACGAACAATTGTGTGAAAAATAAAAAATTATAAACAGTGGGTGGAATTAATTTGTACGACTGTCCTAACACCGGTTAAATAATTTGTCTTTTTAACATCAAAACAGTATTTTTTGTCGGTATAGAGGCCACATAAAGATAAAAGAAATAATATTTAAAATATTACAGCAGTGTAATGGCAAAAAAATGACATTAATTACAAAAAGCCTGTCATGTTTGCTGTCACGAAAAACGTATTTTAATTTTCTTTTTATATTCCTTTAATCTTCCCCAAAACAGCAATTCTTTTCGTACAATGTTAAAAAAGTATTTATTAGCAATTAAAAGGACTCTTTTGTTTGACCTCCGGACAGTGTGGACGTGCGTAGAGGACTACAAAGTTCTTCCCGGAGTGGCGGCTAGAGGTGCCGTACGGATGGTTTTACCTTCGGGGATTAAGGAAAGATTCACGGTAAATTGACGGCATCTTTCTTCTAGAGCTAAGCGCTGTGAGCGAAGATTCCTAAAAGCTGTTGGTATCCTGTTTGGTAGTGAACACGAGGTATTTCTCAAATGGCGGGTAATAGATGGGCATGCCATGGGAACTGTCGGTAGTGAAAGTGAAGGTTATACGTAACACCAGTAGCGGCTCTTGGTTTGACAGCCGACAGTTTATGCATTGCATTGATTGTAGAATTATTCTTGATTTCTTTTGGAATTTCTGGGAGCTACGAGCTCGATTATTCAGATTTTCCGCTGACGAAGCCCTGGAAAGCATAGTCCGGAAGGGGAGAGCTGGTGGATTGGACCTGAAGAGACCAAAACCAAGAAAAAACAATAGAATAGAATAATAGCAATTAAAATTAAGCGATTTGGCAACGTTGCAATTGCAATTAAGCGCCCTCAACTGAAACTTTTTAAATCCTTTTGGGGTACTATGACTTTTTTAAAATATTTTTTATGTTTTATTGGATAAAAGTAATAAAAAATAGAAAAAATTCAGACTACAATTTGCGTTACGTGTTTAAGTGGTTGTCATCATAGATTTCGGTAAAAATTCTGCAATAAAGAAAAATGTACAAAGTCGGTTTTGTTGTGTCTGCAGTTCAAGTCTAAATAACCAAGAACGTTTTGTGGCTTTATATAAAATTACTCGGAACGCTGACCCTTAACCATTCTTTGTTTTATTTAGGTTATTAGACAATTATTCCTAATATTTATATTGAAATTTATTGCCTTGGTTACAAAAGTGCTTCTTTCTGGCCGAGACACAAGCAATTTTAGATCCAGATAAAGTTCTCGCCAGTAAATAGATGCCACGGCGTCATCACTTCTGTCTCACTCTTAATTATTCTCGTTTTTGTTGCTCGCATACGATGTAAACGACGCGTTTAGACAGCGATAGTTGATTGCCGTCTTTATTTGTATGACGTTTGTGGCATCTTTGTAACTGGTTTTTCTTTTTCTCTCTCTATTTTTTTCCTTAGTTTTGGTCCCTTCAGGTCCAATCCACCACTCTCCCCTTCCGGACTATGCTTTCCAGGGCTTCGTCGGCGGAAAATCTGGATAATCGAGCTCGTAGCTCCCAGAAATTCCAAAAGAAAACAAACAATTCAACAATCGATGCAACGCATAAATTGTCGGCTGTCAAACCAAGATCTGCTACTGGTGTTACGTATAACCTTCACTTTCACTACTGACAGTTCTCATGGTACGCCCATCTATTTCCCGCCATTTGAGAAATACCTCGTGTTCACCACCAAACATGATACCATTAGCTTATAGGAATCTTCGCTCACAGCGCTTAGATCCAGAAGAAAGATGCCGTCAATTTAGCGTGAACCTTTCCTTGATCCCCGAAGGTAATAAACGTTCGTACGACACCTCTAGCCGCCACTCCGGGAAAAACTTTGTAGTCCTCTACGCACGTCCGCACTGTTCGGAGGTCAAACAAAGAGTCCCAACAGTCTACTCATTTTTGTCAGCTGATTTGCCGTGTTGCAACATTGTGTTTTTTAATCTGAATCGCGAATAGCTATCACAGTAAATTTATTATTTTTGCATGTTATACATATCACGCTAACACGTTGGTTCAACTTTGTGTTTAACTATGTGTTTCTTTCTTTTTTAGGCCAGTCTGACATTAAAAAACTTAAGAGAGAAAATGAAATGCTCAAAAAGAAATATGGTGTCTTCGAGACGAATATGACAAACTGGATAAAATGTTAAAAGACAAAAAAATAGATTTTTCTTCTTCGTCTACCACCTACAGCAGTTCTAGCGATTCGGTATGTAATGAAACGATATTTTTTTCAGATTTCCTTACATTAAAAGTTCGCTTATTTACATATTTCAAAGAATATTTATATTGTTTTTTGTTTTTAAATATCTAGGAAAGTTGCTCAAGTTGTACTGAGGAGTCAGAAGAGGTAGAAACGTCGCAGAACCTAAAAATGTCCAGAAAACCAACCTGAAAAATATCCAAGACCAATTTGACCATTTGTCAGTTGTAACGGAAGAAACCTCATGTGAAAATTCTGACAAAAATTCTTTAAACACAAGGTAATGATGGGTCCACATTTAATTCATTCTGAAAGCGATGCCGCCAAGTACACAAAAAATGATAAAGTAAAGAAATACGGATGTCGTCACAAG
Organism: Listronotus bonariensis; assembly: GCA_014170235.1. Classification (NCBI taxonomy): domain Eukaryota; kingdom Metazoa; phylum Arthropoda; class Insecta; order Coleoptera; family Curculionidae; genus Listronotus; species Listronotus bonariensis. The sequence continues at coordinate 134,932 of JACEGR010001870.1, forward strand.
AGATCTACAGCAGATCTTCTTTCCTTCGTTTCACACAACTGGAACAAGTCTCTTGAGTTTCTATGTGAGTCCCAGATCGTTGCTCTTGATATATCTAAAGCTTTCGACCAAGTCTGGCATGACGCACTTCTTAATAAACTTCCCTCCTACGGTCTTCCAACTAAACTCTGCTCTTGGCTCTCCAGTTATTTTTCTAATCTACGTATATCAGTCATTGTTGATGGCCACTCTTCAAGCTTTCACGAAATTAATGCTGGAGTGCCTCAGGGTTCAGTACTAGCACCAACTTTGTTTCTTCTTCACATCAACGACCTTCTTTCTTCCACAACCAATCCCATTCATAGTTATGCTGACGATAGTACCCTTCACTCCACTTTTCAGGTTCCCAAACCAATCTCTCAACCCGACTTGGAAAGCAAACGCAGGGAGATGCAGATATCTCTTTCACAGGATCTCAATTTGATATTGGATTGGGGCGCCAAAAATCTCGTTCAATTTAATGCATCCAAAACACAATCGTGTTCCTTGTCGCGAAAAATCATCAAACACTCATCCTTTGCTTATGAGTGGCCAGGTTTTGCAGAGCGGGGACACATTTAACCTTGTGGGCATCACATTTGAGAATAACCTTAACTGGCATAAACACATTGTATCTATAGCCACCGCGGCTTCAAAAAGCTTGGATTTCTTTTCCGAGCCAAAAGTATTTTTCTCCTTCCAATTTATACACTTTGTATGTGTCCCAAATTCGACCCTCTCTGGAATACTGTTCTCATGTCTGGGGAATGGCATCCCCTACAACCCTCAGCATTCTTGATGCCATTCAAAGAAGGGCTGTTCGTCTTATTAATGATCCTTTACTTACTCAAAGACTTCCTTCTCTTGCCTCGGACGGACTCTAATAATATAAAAGATTTATAATTTATTGTTTATTTGCATTAAGTATAAACCTAAAATAACATTAAAAAATTAAATATATGCAAAGTTTTAATAATTAAAAATACACTTATAACTATATTATCTATACGTAATTACATTTTTATCTAAATATCGAAATCTAATCCGGTTTCACTATCAGAGTCATCGTTGAGATTAATTACAATACGATTTATGTTGTTTGTACAGAAATGTAAGAGTCCTCAACTTTTATAATGTGCTGTACTGAATTTTCCTAGCTCTCAACTGGTATATTAGTAATTAAATTTTTTTATCAAATTTATAACGCTGGGACTTACAGTAAGTATAACATTTTCTGCTCTAATCTTGATCAGATTCAGTGATACGGAGGAAGACGTAAGACAGTATGCCCAGCCTGTTCAGCCAAATTGTCACATACATATTGTTTTTTTAATTGCATATGAATTTAGGACTTCCAAAAGTTGCGCTTTTTGTAACTGAATTCAAAATAAATATCATTTTCTAACAAATATTCCGGATTTCAGTTTTTGAACTCTGATGAAGCTGGTGCTTTGTGTAGCAGACGGCTGTGGTAGCTTGCGTTATCCATGACAATAACACTGTTGTTTAGAATATTTTTAAAAGATAATTTTGAAACCAGTTTTCAAAAAGTTCTGCGCTTGTATCTTCGTGATAATCCAAGCTAGAATCCTTAATATTCTTTGCAGATAACAGCAAGCAGTTTGGGACAAATCCGTCTTCTGAACCAGCGTGTATTATGGTAATGCGTTTTCCTTTATTTGAAGGTGCTTTCGTCTGACAGTTTTGACTGAAATCCACCCATCCTTTGGATACTGTGTCGTGTGTGAACCATGTTTCATCAAGGTAAATTATGGATCTGTTTTCTAACCTATATCTTTTAATTTCTTGAAGGTAATTAAATGCCAAAGTGCGTAATCCTGTGCGATTCCATTACTACTTGTCTTTTATCTACTTTCGCGTTATTTAAATCCCATTTTACAAACAACTCTATGGAAGGTGGCACGGCTAATGATTTATATTAGTGTCGTCTTCTTCTAGCTTCGTTTTCAGTTTATCCAAGAGTAGGAACATTTCCGCTTTCATAAAGACAATATATTTTCCTTCTTATTAGAGTCTTGATCACTATTGGTGAGATCGAAATCACTACGCTCTTTTTCTTTTGTTCAATTATTCACTATTAATAATATACCTTATCGACGATATTGGAGATTTTGTAAGTAGACGGGTTTCTTTTAAAGCTTCTTATTTAATAAGTTCCTACTGATTAAAGTTTCATACACATTTTCATACTGTTTTGCATCTAATGACAAATGATTTCGACGCGACATACTTATATGTATTCTCGTAAAATAACTTTTCGAAACGCACAGTGAAAACCGTTATTCAAACTACAACTAAAAATATTAGCAGAAATATTTATATAAATGGTCAAGAGATATTTATACCTGGCCCACCCCTGTCATTATGAACTCATAGGTTTGTCCAATAACAATAGGTCATAAATCATCAAAGGTTTATTGGGGTATTGCCAGTCAAAAGCCAAAGCGATATACTTTGAGATACACTATACACGATTAAATAAATAAATTGTAACTTACATCTAGCTTTTGAGTTCCTTCATATCCTAGATATCTAATATCTACATACTGCCTATAGAATTCTCCAGCGGGCTCAGCATAGTAATTTTCGATTCAACTGGAAAAGGTTCTCCTATGTCAGATGATATATCGCCAGCAGCTAAAAACAGACACTATTTTTAGTATAACAATATCTTACACATATTAAAAAAACTTCTGTTACGAATCAGTATTTAAACGTTGTACAAAATAATACCAAAGTATTTGTTAAAAATCCTTACTGGTGTCAAATGAAAATTATCTTAGTTTTTATCTAGGGAAAAAATGGATAACCTAGAAATCGTATTGTTAAAAATCGTTTAAAAAACTAAAGGCTCGCCGTACATGGGTCGGTGCAACAGCGACGCGGACGCGATTTTACGGGCTTCAACAGGACGTAGGCACATAAGCGTGTCCGATAGCAGCAATCCGCGTCCTTTTGTTTTAAAAAATCCTATAATTGATGGTACACATATTTATTGTTACACTGCGTTTTTAAAGCTCTACCTAGATTAAGATTATTGGGTCCAGTGGTGTCTTAGTAGGCAACACAGCCAATATTATTAAGGAAAAAGGTATGCCACTGACTTTTTGTACAGTTTTGTATATGTTTTCCCGTTTAAGCAATTAAAAGTTGAACTTTTAATTGCTTAAGCAGAAAAAACATACTCTAAATATTACAAAAAGTCAGTGGTATCTACCATAATAATATTGTGTTGCCTGCCTGAACCTTAATCTTTAATCTAGGTGAAGCACATAAAAAAGCGCAGTGTAACAATGTAATGTACCATCAGTATAGGATTTTGTAAAGGGACGCAGTGCGCTATCGGGTGCAGCATGTCTTACGTCTGTAAAATCGTCGCGCGCACCATTTCCATGTACAACGAGCATAGTTTTAAACGATTTTAACAATACATTCTAGGTTAACCATTTTCTAGATAAAAACTAAGATGAACCATTTGACACCAGTAAATTTTAACAAATACTTGAGATACATTTTTGTACTGACATTTAGAAATATATTCGTAACAGAGAAAGTTTTTAATATGTGTAGATGTGTTATTAAAAATAGTGTCTGTTTGCTATCATCTGACATGAGAGAAACCTTTTCAGTTAACTATGCTGAGCCCGCTGAAGCTATAGATATTGGGTAATACAGGAGAAGAGGAACTCAAAGAAGCTGGGTAAGTTACAATTTATTTGTTTTGTCGTGTATAGTGTATCTCAAAGTATATCAACTTTGGCTTTGGCTTGATGTTTATGACCTGGTGATGACCTAGTGAGTGTGATATAAATATCTGTGACCGTATACTCTCTGTTTGCCATAATATTTTAGTTATCGGGCCCCGAATAACGATTTATTGCGTTTCGAAAAGTGTGCGATGCAGAAAAATGTCGCGTCATATCATTGTCTAGATACAAAACAATATGAAAATAATATGGCTTTGAAGGCTATTAAATAAATATACAATATACGTCGATAAAAATACAATAGTGAAGATAATTGAACAAGAAAAAGCAGCCAATTCGATCTCTGTCAAGACATGGAAAGGAAATATGACTGCTGAATGACGAAGCAAAACAAGACGACGCTATGCCACCTTCAGTTGTTTGTAAATGGTTTAAATAACGCAAAGTGATAAAGACAGTAATAATGGAATATGAGTTGAAAACAGATCACATAATTTACCTTGATGAAGCATGGACTACGCGACACATCCAGAGGATGGTGGATTTCAGTCAAACTGTCGGACAGCTTTTCTTCAAGCGAAACGCATTACCGCAATACGCAGCACAGTTCAGAGACAGGCTGCTGTATTGTCTGCAAGGCAAGGATTCCTTTGAATTATCACGAATACAGTACCCAAACTGGACAAAACCAATAACTGCAAAAATATTCACAAACAACGTGTTGTGTCATGGATAAAACCACAACCGTCTCTGCCTGAAGCACCAGCTTTCATCAGGCTCAAAACTGAAATCCCAATTATTTGGTGAAAATGATATTTGAATTCGGGCCACAAGCAACTGGAGTCTCAAGTGCCACTGTGATAAAACGTATATGTATGTGACAATTTAGTAGACACTGTCTTTCCTCCATCACTGAATCTGATCAGGTAAGCGAAAATGTTGCTCGCCTGTAAGTGGCGTTATAAGCTTGATAAAGAGGCAATTATAATATGCAGTTGAGAGCTTAAAAAATTCGGTACACAGCATTATAAGGAGGAGTATCTCCCATTTCTGTACCAAAAACAACATGGAAACATGTCTCCCTACGATAGTGAAACCGGAGTAGATTTCGATATTTAGTTAAAGAAATCTCTTTGTTATTGTAAAGATAATATAGTTATAAAGAGGTAATGTACAATTATTAGACTTTGCATATATTTGAACATTTAATGTTATTACATACCTACCCAAATAAACAATGAAGTAAATCTTATATTATTTTACACACAGCTTTAGAAGAAAAAGTAAGTGAGATCATTACCTCTTGAATGGCATCAAGAACTCTTGAGGGTGAGATGCCACAGACATGGTATTATTCAGAGAATAGCGCATGCAAAGACGCCAAACAGAGGAAAGCGCACGGCTTTCGGAAAAAGTAACTTTGCGCGGTATGTGGCTATAGGTAATGTGTTGCCAGTGCCACTGGATGGTGTTGATGATTTTTCGCGACAGAAGCTGAATGCATTAACAGCACGGCGCCCCTAATCAATAATGAAATTGAGTCCTGTGAAGATAATGCCTCTCCCTGCATTTGCGTCGGGGTTGAAGTGCAGAGAACACGAAAGTGAGGTGAAAAATGTCAGCATGGCCTTGGTGGGGTGGTTGTGGAAAGAAGGTCATTGATGTGAAGAAGAAACAGGGTGAGTGTGTGCACGCTCCAGCGTGTTCGTGAAAGCGAAGAGTGGCCATCAACAACCGACTTTGACTGCTGTAGGTAAAGCCAACTGGAGAGGCCAAGAGCAGAAGTTGAATTGGAAGACCGTAGAGAGAGTTTGTTGGGGTGGATCGTGCTGGTCGGCTGAATATATCGACAAGCGTTCTCGGGAACCTGCATAGAAACTCGGAGACTGTTCCCGGTGAGCGAGGAAGAAGTCTGTGATCTGCGACGACATCATGCTCTTACTTTATCATTTTTAATGTCTTGACGCATCTCAAATAATTAAATGTGGACTTATCTTCCTTAATGTTCAAAAGAATTTTTAATCAGAATTTTCATATTTTATTTGGTCGAATTGATGTTGAATGACTGATTTCTGGACGACGTTTGCTCACTCCAACTTGAGCAACTTTCCCCCAGACTGACCCAGAGCAAGGCTCAGCTCTGTGCTCTTTGAAACAATAATATAAGCGGGCACAATGAAATCTAATAATCGTTTCATTATACCAATCATAATGTGTTGAACGAAGAGAAAAGTCTGTTTTTGTCTTTTATTTTATCCCGTTTTATATATTAGATAGGGAGACTGCATTTTCTCTCTTGGGTTTTGATGTTTGGCTAAGAAAACATAGTTAAACACATGAACCAACATGTTATGACTATATAACGCAAAAAAATAATAAATTTACTTTGTGATGCTATTCGCGATTCCCGTAAAAAAACACAGTGTTTGTGCTTCAAAATCGCTTTGACAAATATTATGGAATACTATTTGTTCCTCCGAGTAACGGTTTGTCGTGAAAGGACTTTACAATTTTCGGGCGTGATAGGCGCAGTATTCGGGGATCGAGTTCACTGGGGTGGGATAAATAACTATTGCGGATCTGGCGCTGACAGACTATAGTAATATAAATGTTCCGGTGGTGAACACAGATGGCAGAGATAGATGAATGACGAAACTGACCGAAGCCAATTGAAGGTCCATACGTAACGCCGGTAACGGGTGTCTTGTTGACAGCCGACATTGTACGTTGTATCGTGTTAATTGTTTGTTTTCTTTAGTGCGGGAGCTACAGCTCATTATCAGGTACCGCCGACATGGTCGGAGGGGAGGTAGTTGGTTTCGAAGGACGGGAGAAATGGGGGAAGAAGGCCGGTTTACAGTGCCGCAGGCGTCGTACAAGTGAGACGACGATCCTTCAATAGCTGTCTACTTGCGTCGTTTGACGGCAAACGGAGAAGCAGGTGGACAGTGATGACGCGCCGTGTTATCGGAACTGTCTGGATCTGGAAACCCAGCACATTGATATAGACCGAAGAAGCTTGCTGTGACGAGAACGATATGTTCGGTATAGTATTGGGAATGTGTCTGTGTGGAAGTAGAGACGAGGAGATGTTGGTTCCCACATTGATACATATGAAACGCAGAGTGATAACTGATTATTTAATTGGTTTCAGTTTCTTTGCTTCGACTTTGTCTGGGCCACTGCTTTGTTAGGAATTTGCAAATCTATGGTGACCGCTTGGAAGCACCGTAACACGTCTGAATTTTCTGTTTTTATTGCTTTATCAATAAAAAGCATAAAAAATATTTTAAAAGAATCATGTTACTGAGATTTAAAGGCACAGCAGTGTGCAGTTGCCAAATCGCAATTTTGGTGCTATTGTGTTTTTTCTTGGTTTTGGTCTCTTCAGTTCTTCCGGACATGCTTTCAGCTCGTCGACGATGGTCAATCGTGGCTCGGAAGACCGAGTCGAGAATGATACGATCGATACGTGCATGGAAATATCGACGATGGCTTCGGACACGCTGACTCGTGCGCGCTGTTCTTTCTTGCCGACGTGAGCGCGCTCTGCCCGCCGTTGCCTCGTTCGCCAGAAACGGGATACTCGGCGGCTTTAAGAATCTTCGCTCACGTGCTGCAGACAGATCATTTCTGTCCCAGTGAAGCAAGCCGCACCTTTCACCGCTCCGGGAAGAGCACTGTGATCTCTACGCACGTCCCACACTGTCGGAGTCAAACAAAGGTCATATTAGCAATAAATACTTTTTGGCATTGTACGGGAAACCTTTGTTTTGGAAGATGAGAGGCGCAAGAGGTGGCTCCGTTTTCGGCAACATGGCACGAGCTTTTTGTGATCAATCTTTTTTGCCATTACCTAACGTAATATTTTAAATATTATTTCTTGTCTTTTATCAATGACACTCTCTCTGTGAAAATACTCATTTGATCGTTAAAAGACGTGTAACTTGATTGTTGAACAGACAATTGTTCAATTCACCACCTATTTATATTTTTATTTTCACGCAATTGTTCGTTTGGAATTGGTTTCATCTGTTAGACTTCGACCGGGGCAAGTGTGTCGGCATGTTAAGCCACCCAGTTTTTATTAGTTTATTCATTTATTTCTGTGCCACTGATCAAGCCAAGATTTTAACATGAAATCTTTTCATATTTTTAAGGATATTAAAGAGCGGTCAGGAGGTAGTTAACTCTATTTTTTGTAATGTCAAGGGCGGTCTCACTTGACAGGGTGAGCTTCAAATAGTGCGCCCAAAAATGTCATTCGTTTTCGGTGCAAGCCGTCAGCTGGTTTTTTCATCAATGCATTGAAATTTCTCATGTTGGACTTTGCGAATTGGAAATTGCAAGACAAAGTACTTTTAAATGCCGTCATACAGACCGTGTGCATCGAAACTTTTTATTTGCCAGATATCAGCTGGGGGCGCCATTTTATAAGACGGTAAAAAAATATGCTATTGAAGTCGTAAACCGCCGTTTGAGCAATGAACATCCCGAAAGTTTTCATCGGTATACACAGTCAGCTTTCAGTCATATAGAACAGTCAAGAAAACTGAACTCATGTTCCCAAGCACAAACCGTTTAAAATCTTTTGTTTTTAAATATTTATTCAAACAATTTTTATTTTCATTGTGGTTGTGCTTCTCGGTCTATTGATTTGTTTTCTGCAACCGGGACTGGTGACGATTTTTTATTATTTGTTCTTGAGTCTTCGGAAGACGGTACGTCTGGCTGTGACTACAACGGTATTTTGGCTTTTTGTAAGATGTACCGTTTGTACCTCTTTTTATATATGGCAGGTAGGTAAATTTGACCTTGTGACTTTGCCAGCATTTCCTTCCAACTGTGACTGTTATGTTTGTGTAGAATTTTAAGGTTCAGGGAAGACGTGAGCCAAGGCACGTTTTATTTTTTTGTTTTGAGGCCAGGCGGATATTCGTCGTTTTCCAGGTGTTTGTTCTGAGAGAAAAATGAGAATTTTATTATTAAATATTTAATTTTTATTAAATGATTGAAGTTTGAAACAGTTGTTTCATAATAGGCACCCTTATTCACAATTCTGGTGCTTGTCTGATAATGCTTTAGGCATGATCATTATCGTTGACCAAAGCATACCGAACTCCCGCTGAGCGATCTGAAGAGCTGCTCAGTGTCGTTATCGTTATTGTTAAACTGCGTGGTTACTGAGAATTTTAATATCAATATTAAAGGTTAAGTATTGCCGTATTAACAAAATATCATTACAAAAATCTAATCGAAAAGTAATTACTCAGAAACAGTTACCATGTTAGATGTTGTCTGGCACGCTGCTACTACTGCCAGAAACTTAACCTTTTTTGTGTTTTTATACTGTATTGTTGCATCTGCAAAAACAGTGTTTGCGTATAGTTTATCTTATGAAGAATAATGAAATTTTCGTTAGCAAATCTGAACCAAAAAATAGGTTCTGTGTCGAACGCAGTACAAGTACCTGTCTTAAACTTTCGCCAGCAATCGTACCTATGTTTGTAACGATAACCATAAGGAGAACAAGCTATCAAGAAGTGCAAAAATAATATACAATAATCGCAGAGAAATGCTATTAAATAATATATGGGTTAAAGAAAACTAAAAAAATCACAAATTTCCGAAACACGCTCATGCTACGAAAAATATGGTACAAAGAAAAAGTTTTGAAATATTTTGGTTTTATAATTTTTCACAATGACTTAATTTTTATTATTTGCTATTACTGGTGCCGTCATTGCTGAAAGAATTGATGATTCAAAGACGAAAGATGTCGGTTTTATTCTTTTATAGTGTTCGAAGTTAATAAGCAATTTTTCAGTTCTTAGACCAAAAACGCAAACTTTCGAAAGACCTCATTGATTACTGCGAAGCGAACCGTTTAGCGAATTTTTTTCGTCGTAGCTTGGAGTACTGTTTTAAAATTCCGGGGGTGGGGCGGGCTGGTGGCATTTTCGCTGTCCCATAATGGATGGTTTCTTTCCTAATAAGTCGAATTTGGGAGCTACATCTCCTTTTGGCGAATGGTCAGTATGCCAACACGTACTTACAGGTGAGTTGAGCGAGAACCCATGGGTGAGCACTTAGAAAATATCATGTGATATTAGATACGTTTACAAATACATTTTGACAATTTGCCCACATATTTATATCTTATGGTATTTAAGACAACAAAATCTTAATGTAAAGACAGCAGCGTACCTAGCAGCAACTATTGGATTTAATATCTATCAATTCATCTTCGTTTTAAACTTTTAACACAGCTGCACTATTATTGCCTTCTGTATCGATAAAATACTATTAATATTACTTAAGATTAAAAACCTACAGAGTGAAACAGAGCTACGTACAGATAAAATTTTCCGGCTTTACAGTATTTTACTTTTAATCTGAATGCGCGAATTTCGATCGCCCATCACCCAGTGGTTTGCGCAATCGATTCCTATCGCGCTGCGCCATTTAATCTTTCGCGGCGCGGTCAGCTAACATTTTGACCCTTAACTAACCTTCTCTATCATTTTAGGCGAGAAACTCTGATCTTAAAAACGCAAAAATTGGTTTTGTATTCTCTCACTGTCACACAGACATGTCTCTTCTCCTCAACTCAGAGCAACTTGCACCACTGTTCACGTTAAATCTTAATGTCTCAGTTCTTTATTTCATCCTGGCTGTCCCTGGGTATCTAACCTTAAAAATCAAGAAATATTAATTAAAACTTTCAAGTAAAATAATATTTTTCTTCCTGAACTCTCTGTATATACAATAACCCAAAATTAAATCTGTTTGGCCTGAGGACTTTTAAGAAATCGCTACATGTATTCAATAGGTTAATCTAAGAGTCGGTCAGCAATTCCAGTGTGATATAAAATCCTGATGATGCATGCTGTTACCTGACAGAGACTATCTTTGAGAATTCTAGCACGGCCATGACATGTGGTATTTCAGTGATTTATAAGTATTTGAAGAACTGTAGAAAAAATGTGTGGCCCTGATGAACATTTTGTGAATATCAGAACTGTGAATAAGCTGAGATTTATAATAAATATTAAAAAGAATTTTCAGTTCTGCTTGTCTCTTCTATACGAGTGAATGCAAAATCGATCACGAAGGCAAGGGGGTGATTCTACTTGACAAAATAGGTAGAGAGCTTCATATAATTTTTCCAAAATTTCATTCGTTTTCAGTTACAAGCCGTCAAAGTTCAATTTTATTCAATTTTTTCGCCATATTGCATTTATTTTTTAACCAATCCAGTTGATATTTGTACTTTTAAATACCGCCAGAGGGCACTTTACTAAAACTTACAGTTGTTTACGTCGTACTTTTATTTTGACTGATATCGCAAGCTTGGGGCGCCCGCTAAAGGTAGAGTACTCCTTATTTAAGTCGATAACCTCACCGTTTGGAGCACCATTTAGACATCAAAGTTTTCACCAATTTTAATCATTATCCATACATACAGGGTGTCAGTTATTCAACCGACAAACTTTACAGGGCGATTCTACAGCAGAGTAGGAAAAACTTCATATAGACATGTATGTCCTAAACGTGTAGTATTTGAACTACAGAGGTGTTAAAAATAAAAAAGTTCTTTTAAATATTTAACACCAAGAGATAACTCGTTGTTAGGAGGTATCTGTTTATATGAAAGTTTTTTCCTATTCTGTTGGCAAATAGCACCCAGCTGTCTGGACACCCTGTATGTAGTAATTTGATTGGAAAAGCATTTGGTAATTAACACAAACAGTGAGGTTTATCGACCCAAATAAGAGTACCTCACTTTTAAACTGCGATATCTGTCAAAATAAAAGTTATGATGAAATAAATTGCAAGTTTTGAGAGATACCCTCTGGCGGTGATAAAGAGAACCTTTTTATCGCCAGAGCAAGAACACCAAGCTCGTGTGCCTGAATATCAACAGTGGTGTAAAAAAACTAAATACAATAGCAACGAAAAAAACAAAATAAAGTGACTGATAACTTACAAATATTTTAATATAACTTCTACCAAAAAATAAATTGCTAAGTCACATTGGTACCCTGTATAAACAAGAGCCGTAATATATTCATGTATCTTTTCATTTATATACAGGTCAACTTAAAGAGTATATAGGCTAGTAAGACAACAACAGAGAACGAGAGATAGAAGACAGGACAAATCGTATCGATATTTGTAATGCTAGTTCTGTTATTGTAATTGGTAGGTACAATTTTCTGCTTTTAGAGAAAGTAATATAATATTATTATACATTTCGCACATTAACATCATAATATACGTTTAAGTTTTTATAAAAATATTTGGCATTTTTATTATCAACTTTATGATGTGTTTGCAACACATGCCGAATTATTATTTAATTTTTACCTGTTGTATTCTAAGCATTGTGACGCTCTGTTTTCACGCATTACCAATGACCATTTGCTGTGGAAAACGAAAAACGCAGAGTACTCAGAAATACTTTGAAGCATGTTCAACTAGATGAGGATTTTGAGGGCATTGGTAAGTTTCATATCTTATCTATAACTTGTCAAATATGTTAAAGATAAAGAAATATGTGGAAATCAACCATTACTCGAAAACCGTAAGGTGTATGAAGCTACTATTTTCAGATGTGAAGTAATCAAAGGTTTGGAAAATTGATTTGTTTTTCCTTTATATTTGACATACATTTAATCCACTCCTGTAACGGCTTCTACCTGAGCTGCCTTTTTTCGTCTTTGAGAACCATCTTCGGCCGATGCTTTTCTGACGCGATGATAAATGAGCCTGCTGTTTGATAAGCTTTACAAACCATTCGTGTTATAATCGTCATCTCATCCACCTATTACATGACAAGCCCCCCCAGGCTGGAGCACTGCTGTCTTATTGAGCGTCTGGTAACAACAGCATTATCTATAGCCACGGCAGCTGGTTTCTCTTTTTCGAGCTGAAAACCCCTTCTGGTATGTGTCCCAATCCGACACCAGACTTCTCGCTATCTGGTGGCCTAAGCTTGCTGATCTTGTTCTATTCAGAGAAGGAAGCTTGATAAAATCTCGTATGTTTACTTGAGAGGCTCCATCGTGGGCTGTGAGATTTATCGCTTTCAGGTACTTCCATGTGTCCAGTATTCCTCCACTCACGGTTTAACAGAAAGAAAACGGTTCCCACTCACCTCAATGCGACCCGAGCTGGGCAGACTGAGCACTTCACGTTAGACAGCTTTTATCACAGGTTTGCAAGTGTGAGCCTGCAACTCTGGAGACCTTTCGCTTCCCCAGTCTTTGAGAATTTTGAGTCCGTGTCGGCACAAACTTCCTAACTACCCCACCTCACGAACGCCCAATATTTTGATAGTATTTTGAATCTTGGCCTTTATTTGTCTCCAAGAATAAAAAACAATTAAAGTATTAGATTAATTTTAAAAATTAAATATGAGCCAAACTTATATTTGTTCCATAATATACAACTGTGTATTTTAAATTGTTATTTTAAAGCCAAGCACGGCAAATATTTTTAAAACGGAATAACTAATACATCAGCT